>VMDR010015467.1:0-22262 GCA_007922815.1 Macrotus californicus | reverse complement strand
ACACTCCCTGATACATACACACTGATGCACAGTCCCTGATGCACACTCCCGGATGCATACTCCCTGATACACACTTTCTGATGCGTACACACTGATACACACTCCCTGATACACACTCCCTGATGCATACTCCCTGATGCACACACACTGATGCACACTCCCTGATACACACTCCCTGATGCATACACACTGATGCACACTCCCTGATACACACTCCCTGATGCATACTCCCTGATGCACACTCCCTGATACATACACACTGATGCATACTCCCTGATACACACTCCCTGATGCATACTCCCTGATGCTTACACTGATGCACACTCCCTGATGCTTACACTGATGCACACTCCCTGATGCATAATTCCTGATACACACTCCCTGATGCACACTCCCTGATACACATACCCTGATGCATACTCCCTGATACACACTCCCTGATGCATACTCCCTGATGTATACTCCCTGATGCATACTTCCTGATATATACTCCCTGATGCATACACACTGATACACACTCCCTGATGCATACTCCCTGATTCACACTCCCTGATACATACACACTGATGCATACACCCTGATACACACTCCCTGATACATACTCCCTGATGCATACTCCCTGATGCACACTCCCTGATGCATATTCCCTGATACACACTCCCTGATGCACACTCCCTGATGCATACTCCCTGATACATACACACTGATGCATACACCCTGAAACATACTCCCTGATACATACAAGGACTGAAAGGGAATTGTGGAAACGTGCCTAGGGACGAACTCATCATAGAAAATACACGCACATTAAAATAAAATAGTCAGTTCAGAAAATATAACTTGCTTATGGATAGTAAATAGAAAGAAAATAATTTTCTTTCTTCGATTGGTCAGTTTATTTCTTGCCACTGAATGAGTGTACGTATCCCCCAGGCTTTCTCCTCAGTAGTTCTCATGTATGTACCCACAAATACTCCTGGGCATGTGAGAACCTTGTGACTTCAGCTCCTAAATGATTTGGGTGACACTCAGACATACACCTGTCCTCTCTCATCTTTCTGTTCTACTTTCACCGTAAGTTCCACACGTCCAGATTTTAAACTGACATCTTCCTGTTTGTGATGCCACCTTCTCTTGACTGGCGGAGTCAGCCCTGATTCATCTGCCACCTCTGTTGCCACATTTCTTCACTTAGTCCCTGACCAGGTCCCCCCTCCTCGGTTCCACTGCCCCGCATCTGGCCTCTGCTCTAAACCCCGCAGCTGTCCCCTAACTAATCTGCCTAGCTCCTGTCCCTCAGCTTCCTAATCCGCCTGTGTTCTTCTTTCCCACCCACTTGTCTTAGAACCCCTGTTCATTCTTAATAGCATTTTTTTTTTTTGCTTATTAAAGGTAATCCATGTTCAGTGGAGAAAATTTAGAAAACACAAATAGGGAATAAAAAGATATTTAAATCTCCCATAATCTTTCTGTCTAGAGATAGGTAGTGTTACATTTTTTAGAGTTTATTTTCTGAGTACTCCTGCTCACATATATCTGCAAATACATCGATGTGTGTGTACATTGATTAGTACACACACCGTGTTCTAACCGATTGTGCCACTGGACTCCTGCATATAAAGAATACCTCTTCTTGTTTATAAGTTACGTGTTTTCACATGAGTAGTCAGGTAGGTGACATTCTACAAGGTCATGTTTAGTGACTGCACAGTGCTCCAGCGAGTGTATGTGTCATTCCAAATGGTACCTCTCCAACTCTGACACCACCTGGGGGCCGCACGATTAAGTCGGTTTAATTCTAACTCTAATGACATAGAGTTAACACAGACCCCGCAGGTCAAGGGCTCAGTCCTAAAAGACTCCCCAGTTCAGATACATTGCTGCCTGGCCACCTGCAAAGTTGGGGGTTCCCATGACCACCCTTCCAGGTTTGCTAATTTGCTAGAACAACCCCAAAGCTCAGGAAGGGGATTCATTTATGATTGTAGTTTTATTCTAGGGGATGCAACTCAGGAATGGCCGGGTGGGAGAGAGGCATAGAGCAAGGTGTGGGGGATAGGGCGGAGAGCTCCCACACCCTCCCAGCACCTCCCCTTGCTCATCAACCCAGAAGCCCCCTTAGCCTTGTCGTTTTGGGATTTTTTTTTAAGTTTCATTATATAGGTATGATTGCTGACAGCATTGGCCATTGGTGATTGAACTCCAGTGGCGGGGTGGAGTGGGGCTGATTGCTGTAACCCTCTGACCACGTGGTTGGTCCTCTAGGCTGGTCCCATCTGCAGGCTCTCTAGGGGCCTGCCAAGGGTCACTGCACTAGCACACACTCCGCTGTGATCGCAGGGGCTCATCATGAATACTGAAAGACACTTCTGTCACTCAGGACTTTCTGAGGGCTCAAGGACTCTGCTTGGAGCCAAGGACAAAGACCAAATGCATATTTTTTATTATATTACAACAGAACCATAATTGATACTGTCTCATTATACTTCGTCTCCTTGGGTGGTCACCCAGGAAAATCCACATCTAAACCCAAAGTCCCATAACAGACTTTGGACTTTGATCCTACTTCCTGCTGAGCTCTTCAGCCAGCTCTTGCCTGTTTTCCATCCTTTGTAATCCTTGCTGGCCTTGCCTCCATCCTCACCGTTGCTAGGTGCTGAGGCAGCAGCCGGTCGTCCGCTTGCCTCACTCCAGCATCACCCTCTCAGAGCTACCGTGCACGGGTGGCATCACACCCCCATATCACTTCCCCCTTAACAGTCCCCGGGCCACCCTCAGCCAGAAGAGCCTCCGTGTCCAGGCCAGGTGCGGGGTCCTCCACGGTTCTGGTTTTGGTTCCACTGAGCTGCCTTTGTGAGTCCATTTAGATGCCACCTCTTCTCAGAAAGTCCCCTTCGATGACATCTTGACACCCATACCTCGCCTCCCTTGAGATAGGACCTCTGGGGCTCCTGGTAACGCAATGGCTCTCATTGCTTGCTCCCATGTTTCATGTCTGTTTGAGAAATGCTACAAGATGATGTCACCACTCCAGCCGGACTGCATTTCATGGCCTCTGTGAGGAAGAAGGCGCTGGAGCGTCAGGATGCGAGCACAAACACAGACCCAGGTAGCAGGCTCTTTTACTGTGATGTTTGAAATTCATACATTTGCAACATTTAATGTGTTTAGACATTTTCTTGACATTGATTTAAAGGGAATTTTAAATTAAGTGGTATTACTGACTCATCGCAGGCTCTTGTCCCCAACCCTGGTGTATACTTTACAAATTGTAAACTTAAAATCAAACTTCAAATGGAATTTGCGATAACTTACAACATAATAGAGAAGTTTGTTCAAGAATGCAATGGGCTAAGTCCTAAGTCAGTGGAAGTGATGCTCTGAATTTGGACTCTCGGTGTCATTAGTTGCCTCCCCTGGAAGGAAACTCGTGTGTACGATTGAAAGGCCTGGATCTGTGGCTGTTGAACGGAGGCAGGAAGAGGCCTAGATTGCGCCCCCTGTGGGAACGGTGTGTGCGACTGTGCCCAAGAGCAGAGGCTCTAGGGTGAGAGAAGCTGTGTGGGTATCTTCTTTCCACGCACTTCTGTGCAGACGTGAGTTCTCTCTGCCCTTTGTGTCGCGGTGATTCTTACGTACGTGTGTGGAACTCCGTGCCTTTTTAAACCTCCGGTTTTATCTTACTGTAAAGTATTTATTAGTTTTCAAAATAGCGTGTGATCATTGTAGAAGGGTTAATGTGGCAAGCTGTGAAGATGAAACTGACTGTAGCCACACCACTCAGAGGCAGTGTTTTGCTGCTTTCTGCCTTCTCGTGGACATGTTACCTGGATATGTGTGTACGCAGTGCCTGTGAGCACCCTCACTATCTGCACGCCCACCCTCGGGGACCACTGCTATTCTCCCTAAGAGTCTAGCCATGGGCTCCAGGGTTTGTTTTCCAGGTACCTTGGGACATTTTCCACTTGGAGTGTACTCTTAGCAAGTTATTTCATTATTTGTGTACTTTATGGTATTATGTTGGCCAAAAAGTTCGTTTGGTTTTAAGTAAAAATAAAAGACACACTTTTCACCAATAACTTTATTGAACAACATATTCAACATTTTGTTCCACTACCTTCTGCCACCATTCAAGCAACTTCATAATTCCATCTTCCCAAAACTTTTTACCTTTTTGAGCAAAGAACTGTTCCAGGTGCCTTTTGCTGTCTTCCAGACAATTGACATTTTTCCCCTGAAGAGAATTTTGGAAAGCCCGAAATAAATGGAAATCGAGCTGCAATGTCTGGTGAATACGCAGATGAGTCAGAGCTTCCCAGCCAGGCTGTAGCAGTTTGTGCCTGGTCATCAAAGACACATGCTGTCTTGTGTTACTCTGATGGCAGATTGTATTTTCTGTTGACTAATTCCGGACCCTTTCTGTGAGTGCTGCTTTCAGCTGGTCTAATTGGCAGCAGTACTGGTTAGAATTAATCACTCGGTTTTCCGGAAGGAGCTCAGTCCCACCATATACACGGCGTCACCTTCTGTGGATGAAGACCGGCCTTTGGTGTGGTTGGTGGTGGTTCATTTCGCTTGCGCCATAATCTCTTCTGTCCCACGGTATTGTAAAGTATCCAGTTTTCATTGCCCATCACAATTTGTTTTAAAACTGGAACGTTTTTGTTAATTTCAGTGGAAAATTGCATGTGGAGTTGTGGTCAAGGTTTTTTTCCGCTTAGCTTGGGTGGAATCCAAACATCAAAGTGATTAATGTAACCAAGCTGGTGCAAATGATTTTCAGTGCTTGATTTGGATGTTTTGAGTATGTCAGCTGTCCCTTGAAGGGTATAACATTGATTGTTCTCAATTAATGTCTCTTTTTTTTGTTTTTTTAAAGATGTTATTTATTTTATTTTTAGACAGAGGGGAGAGGAGGGAGAAAGAAAGGGAGAGAAACGTCAGTGTGTCAGTTGCCTCTCACGTGCCCCCTACTGGGGACCTGGCCCACAACACAGGCATGTGCCCTGACTGGGAATTGAACCAGTGACCCTTCAGTTCACAGGCCAGCGCTCAATCCACTGAGCCACACCATCCAGGGCTAACATCTGGTTTTGATCACTCACAACTTCAACTGATCTACCTGTCTGTGGAGCATCATCCAGCAAGAAATCTCTAGCATGAAACTTCACAAACCACTTTTGACACATTCGATCAGTCACAGCACCTTCTCTGTGCACTGCACAAAATTTTTTTTTTGCTTCAGTTGTTTTACCATTCTCAAAATCATAAACCATGATATGCCAAAAATACCATGTATTTTCTTCCATCTTGAAGAGTAAAATGGCTACACAGAAATTCACCATTCTGTAGGATTTTTAAATGCACGCTGCTATGACAGCTGTTGCAATACCGTCTAACAAACCTGTTTCAAGTGAAGTTAAAGACAACCAAGCACACTGCGGCCACCTCACAGGAAAAACCAGACGAACGTTTTGGCCAACCCAGCACAGGTTTGCTGTGGTGTTGAAGGTAATTTGTGTCTGGTATGATCAGTATTATTGCATAGTGCACACAAATTAAATGGGTTAAATGAATGTTGAGTAAGAAGTGAAGTTGAAAATGCTGTACATTATTTAGGAACCCCTGAGGGATAGGTATCCAGGGGTTGAGAGAGTGGAACGGTGTTTGGGAGTACAGACGGGCGGGGACAGCTCCTGCCCTCACTTGACATCACGCAGTGAAGCCTCCCGCTGTCGGACTGCGCAGCACATTTTCAGGAGCGGGTTCGATTTTGGTGACCAAGATCACCTGCATTTTGTATCCCTTGCTCTTCGCTTTGATTTCTCCTTATGCCAAACATTTTTGTGTCATCAGAAAGTTCTTTGTAAGCATATTCCTTCTTCTGTCTGTGCCATAAAATATGAAACTAATTTCCTTTTTATTTTTATTGATTTTTTAAAGGTTTTATTTATTTTTAGAGATAGGGGAAGGGAAGGAGAGAAACATCAGTGTGTTGTTGCCTCTTGTGTGCCCCCTACTGGGGACCTGCGCCAGAACCCAGGCGTGTGCCCTGACTGGGAATTGAACCAGTGGACCCTTTGGTTCACAGGCCAGCACTCAGTCCACTGAGCCTCACCAGCCAGGGTGTTTAACTAATTTCTTACTGTTGAATGCACTAGTGGTTTCTAGTATTTTTCTCCAATAAATAATGCTTCAATGAGTTTTCTTGTGTAAGAGGTTTTTTTTGTCATCACTGTGATTTAGCTCACTCTTTTGTTTGAAAGGTCAAAGAAAGGCTATTTTTGAATTTTGTTTCTTTCTTAATGAGCGTAAGCATATATAAGATGTTTTGTGATGAAATAATGAGTGTGTATTTGAGATGTTCTATTTTAATTTTATTTTTTCCAATCACTGTTTACAGTCAGTATTTTGTATTAGTGTCAGATGTGGTTAGACAGCGTGGTGGTTAGACACCCACACACTTTACAAAGTGTTCCCCGATCATTTCCAGGACCCACCAGGCCCCGTGTGTAGCTACTGCAGTACTATTGACCCCGTTCCTTTGCTGTACCTTACATCCCTGTGACTATTTTGTCACTACCAGTTTGTACTTCTTAGTCCCTCCTCATTTTTCACCTATCCCCCTGCCAACCTTCCCTCTGGTACCGTCAGTTCTCTGTGAGTCTGTCTCTGTTTTGTTTATATTGTTCTGTAGACTCCACATATGAGTGAAATCATTTGTTATTTGTCTTTCTCTGACTGACTGATTTCACTTAATATAACACCCTCTAGGTCCATCCATACTGTTGCAAATGGTTAAGATTTTGTTCTTTTTTATGGCTGAGTAATACTCTACTTTATATATGCACCTTTACTTTTTGTCCACTCATCTACTGATGGGCACTTGGGTTGCTTCCGTGACTTGGCTATTGCAAATGATGCTGCAGTGAACATAGGGGTGAATATATTCCTTCAAAGTAGTGTTTCGGGCATCTTTGGCTATATATTCGGAAGTGGAATTGCTGAGTCATAAGGCAGTTCCATTTTTTATTTGTTTAGGAATCTTCACACTGCTTTCCACAGTGGCTGCTCCAGGCTGCCCTCCCACCAACAGTGCCCGAGGTTTCCCTTTTCTCCACATTCCCGCCAGCACTTGTTTGTGGGTAGCCATTCTGACAGGTGTGCGGTGATACCTCATTGCCGTTTAGCTGAGCACCCCCTCCTGCGTCTGTGCTCATCTGTGAGACATTCTCACCAGACCTGTGAGGAAGCCCTCTGTTCTCTGTCGCTGGCTCGTCTTCTGAAGTCTGCGGCCTGTTTGCTAGGGTCTGGTATTCATCCTGGTAATCAGGCCCAGGATACAAATAATAATAAAATCTGAAATTATCCTTAATTTTTATCATTAATTTTTAAAAATTAAGATTTTAAGGTGTCAATCTACTTTTTTACTACCTTTTATACCCAATATCTAAAAAATCTGCATTTATATATTTAACTCTTTCTGTGTTTGTGAAATCCTTTTTCTTTTTCCTTTTTTTGCCTCAAATTTTCTAATTGATTACAAGATAAAGAAGCTGCTTCTCAAGAAATTGTTTCTGATTGTCGTAAAAATCAACAAATCATTTCTTCCATATCAGGTGTGATTTCTTTTATTTTTTCTAAGAAAGCATGCCTAGTTAAAGATTATGTGTGCAGGATGTTAAAACAGGGGTTGCCACCCTCCATAAAGATGCAGCTCCCCAATCAACCAATTTAATAGAGATAAAATGTAATTTAAGTATTTTCACTTTGCTTTTTCCTAGTTTTATGGTTGTCATATGGTTTAAATTCAAGGCCTAGGACTAGTTTCTGGTACTCAGTGTGACAGTGAGTTATATTTTGCATATGAGATGTGAAAGGAGTGTTCTATTAAAAATAAAGTGCTGGGAAATGAGATTAGAGTCCAGGACCAAAGGCGCAGGTTAGACTATCTGCTGGTCTGTTGTGACTGGTCTCTTTATTTTACTTTTTAATAAAAAACTAATGAGTTTTATAAAATTTAGGTGTTAAACATTTTAAGTGGTGAAGTATAGCCATGGGCTCTGTGAATTTACTAAAAACTGCTGAATTGTACCCTTTTAAAGGATGCAAATTGTATCTCAATAAAGCTATTAAAATAAAAAAACCCAGATAAACAATGTTGAAAGTAAAATAGAAACTAGTTACGAGTTAATTTCCTAAAATCTGATTTAATTGAAGTTCTCCTAAATAAACGATAGTATTATCTGAAATGAAAATAGGAAATGCAGCATTTCTTGACATGACTAGATAATTTATTATTCTTGTGAATGAATCAAATGAGAAAAGCCATGGTCAGTGTGCGTTCAGGTAAGAATTACCCTGGCCCTGGCTGACTGAGCGCCACCTGCAGACCGAAAGGTCACCAGTTTGATTCCCACACTCCCTGTCAGGGCACGTGCCTGGGTTGCAAGCCAGGGCTCCCAGCTGGGGGCGGGTGAGAGACAACCCTCACACATCAAGGTTTCTCTCCCTCTCTTTCTTCTTCCCTTCCCCTCTCTAAAAATAAACAAAATATATTTTTAAAAGAATTACTCTAGAGTAAATTATACCTGTGAAAATCTACTCAGATTTTCAACAAATACATGTTATGTTGTTTGTTGCCAACTTGTTATTACAAAGTTAATGACTTAGAGTTATTTACAGATTTTTTTAGATTCCTGATTTTCCTCTTTTAATTTTCAGAATGTGAGCCTTTGAATGTCGCTCAGCCAGTGGCTCCAGATATATCCCTAAATCTCAACGTTCCCACTGAGAGAGCAGAGAGACCTTTGTCAACTTTGGCCTCTGACATGGTACTGAATTTGGTTTGGATTTTATTCAGAAGTTTTAATAATACCTTTATGCTGAAATTCGTTATGGTCATCCCCATTATTCAATTGTTTAGATGAAATGAGACTACAAAAGTACCTGTGTAGCTTTGATGAAAAGGTGAAAAAATTAAGATTTAAATATTATGCCTCAAAATATTATAAACTAAGATCACAGCACACACTTCCTGCAACTCTCCCTAACGGAGGCTCATAGGAGCTCTTCTTGCCTTCAGAATTAAACCTTTTTATGGGCGGTGGGGGCAGGCAGAGTGGCCATACAGAGTGAAAAAATGTAACCTCTTTGATGGTAGGTTGTGGCTCAGGTTGGACACACGTACATAAATGTGGTTGACATTGAAGCTGATGACCTCCAGGAGTTACCTGTCAAAGAGCCTTCAGGTGATGGTATCATCGAACAGCACCTAGAAGGCCCGTCTTCTGCAGAGTTACATTGCATGGCCTCCTCAGTTACTAACGCTGTTCCCCTGCGCAACTTTCGGAGCCAAGGTGATACATTTTTCTTACTTTTTAAATAAATTTTAAAAACATTTTGAAAACTTCTTTAATATAGCATTATTCACCCTACTCACATCTCCTGAAAACCCACTGTTCTTTTGAATGTTTTTGGTCATATTTAGAAATGTTCTGTAATCTTCCAAAAATCTCGTTTAGAATTTTAGAATCAATTTTGGTATGCCTTTCATATTCTTGATAGAGTCTGCCAGTTGTGCTGTGGACTTACTTTTCAAACCTGCAGAAGTGTCTCTGTCCTGTTTGGACGGACAAAGCTGGAGAGCAGGCATTACAGAAGTGCCGGAGCCTGGTGTTACCCCACCTGCATCATCAGACAGAGAGCAGGACGCAGGTGAAGGCCCTAGATGAACCGCCCAACTCTCCCCCTGCCCCCAGGCACTGCTGTACTAGAAATAAGCACAAAACGTGGTGATTTCGAAATAAAGCAGAAAAAGGCTTTTCCCTTGCTAAGGAGAATGGGGGCAGGGGGTAGATAAGATAGTTGTGGGTCAGATCTGGGGCCCATGGGTGTTCTGCAAGGAGAACCCAGGTACATTTGTGCATGTGTCTTTTCTCAGGGAGGTTAGCGATAAATATCCTGTGGGATTTCATGAGTTTTGAGGTGTTGAAAAGGAATTCTTATTTAAAAAGGTAGGAAATTCTGGAATAGCACATAGAAGCACACAGGCATGGTAGCTAACAGTACTTTATTAGCAAACATTGAGTTTTATAGTCATAAATCAGGTTGCATTATTGTAATATGTGGGAGGTTTAATGTTTGCTTGAGATCCCCTGTGGAATGGTCTAACTTTTACTGTGTGACATTGTTGGTTTTCACGTAGTTTTAGAAAGTCAGAAAGATACTAAAGTTGCTTTTTGATGAAGGATATTTTTGTAGCAGAGGCTAAAAGTAACATTCAAACTGTCTTGTATAGGGAGCTTTGGGGTCACACTAACACTGTTACAAATCCGCTCCTGGCGCAAAGACAGGTCTCAAAGCTAAAGTGGTGTTTCCAAGTGTATCAGATAAAAACTGATTTGGGAGGGAATGCTAGGCTGACTTGAACTGAGATTTTCCAAAAAGTTAGATCATCAGCATTTACCTCTCCCTTAATTATAATCAATCCTGACATTACCCTTATTAATATTTAGATGTGCCAAAGCCAGATGTTCAGTGCAAAGAGCAGAGCTCCAAGCCAGATGCTGCAGAAAAGGATGAGCTGCGGGATTACCTCCTGCAGGAGCTGCTGCAGGGCGTCTCTGCCGCTCACCCCGCGCCCAGCGCGGCAGCAGCCAGCCGACTGGAGCGGCTCACCTCCCAGCTGCGGAAAATGGACGAGCAGCTGCTGGCCATAGGGAAGATCGCTGCGAACATAGAGCAGGACTTCCCCCAGCACGGGCCCGTGGACTGGCCTTGCGATAAGGTGGGCTGTCTTTGTGGCAGTTTTTGTTTATTACCGAGTCACTAGCTCGCTAGTGCGCTATGATTTTATAAACACTGATCTTTCATAGGAAGGGGAAATTCGGTTTCTTTAGGCTCGGGTCTCTTCACTCAGCACTATTGACATTTGGGCCAGACAATTCCGTGCTGTGGGAGGCTGACTGTGGCGCTGGGTCCTCAGTCGCATTCCTGACCCACTGGCTGTCAGCATGCACCCCACCCCCACCGTAATAACAAAGAAGGTCTCCAGATTCTGCCAAATGTCCTGGGGGTGGGGGGTGCCCCTGAAGTGCCTCCAGTTGAGAATCACTGCCTGAAGCTTTCAAGAAGTGAACTTACGCTTCCTACCAGGGGAAGAGACAGATGAATCATGACCCCAGAATGTGGGGTGAAGCAAGCCCGGTTCCTAATTATCTTTTTCTGCAGCAAGGCTTTTATGGCTTTGTAAGTGTTGTTGTCCTTATATCTGGAATTCTTAGTTTTTTTAAACATTGTATGCAAGGGTTAGTAGTTCTCAGAAGTTTTCTGTATCTTTAAAAAGAATTTATAATAAGAAGGTTAACGTTTATTATATTGGTATGTCATGGTAATTAGACAACTAAAAGGAAATTTCAAACATCAATTTATTAACTACTTTGTACAAATATCCTCTTTTTTTAGGAAGTAAAATTTATGTAAAATAAAGATTAAAAAACAAACAGTGAAAAACAGTTTGAATGTCCTAAAGCCTCATACTGGGAAATGCAAATTGGTCTGCAAGATAAGAATTCCATTATTGACTTACCTAACAAATATTCCAGGTGGCTGGCATGTTGACATTTTAAAGATGTATTTACTAGGTGTATAGTATTTCTTTAACCCAAATACTTCACACATACTAAAAAGTTAGGGTTAAATATGCACTGTGACTACATAGGGGAAGACCACAGTGGGCCGTTAGGTAATGACAGGGGTTAGTCGCCCAAGGTGATGTCTTTGAGGGAAGTAGCACTGCCTTCAGTGAAAGGTTTGGCCTGTTGGTTGAAGGCCTGACCATCCTCTTATCAAGTGCACACAGGTAAGGTATTTTGACTTGCCCTTTGTAGTTAAGAAACAGCACGTGGCCCGGAAGAGGCAGAGGGGTGCTGTGGACAAGCACCAACAGGAGCCTTGAAGGCCTGGGTTCAAGTCCACGTCCTGCCTTAAGAGAGTTGCTGTCTGTCTCCGGGCCTCGTCCTCTTGTCCTCACAATAAAAGGTTTTGTCCGGGTTGTAGTTAGCCTTGCTCCCCATCCTAAATTCCATGCTGCTGTTTTCCCAAGCCTCTTAAAACGTTAAGTCAGCCCCAACTGCAAGTGAGTGAGTCCCATTTCTTTCATTGGTCGCGGCAGTGCAGATGTTCACAATCTACACAGAATTGTTGACGGCGTTTAGAAATTATCACGCTATAAAATTTGTAACTTACTTTGTGGTGTGTGTTTGCCTACAGGTTGAATCTGTGGGCCCCACCGAGTTGTCTTCTGGCCCTGAATCTGAAAGAACTTTGGCTTCAAAAACAGTCAGAATTTCCAAAGAAGGTTTGTGGGGTTTGGGGGGATGGTGCGCAGCCGGAAGCCTTGCGTTGAAAGAATGAGCATGTGGGAGCTGAAGCCATCAGTCCCCCAATTCCAGTTTAGACTGGAATTATTTTTGTGATAATGTGACTGTCTCTTGCGTCAGGCCTTGTTTTTCCTGAGAAGCCAGTGCCATCAGCTCTCCGGCTTTTATGCCAGGGGTGGGCCCTGTGGGCTGGGCCTGAGCTTTTGTGACCGCGCCCTGGGGCCGCACGCTGCGGTGGTGGACACCGTGCTGCGGGTGCTGCCTGTGCGCCTCAGCTGGGCTGGAATTTGAGGTTTTGCTTACATGGCTGGGAAATGGTGAAATGTTAAGTTTTTGCATTTCTTACTAAAAGGATGAAAAATAGGGTAGTTATTTTTTAAAAATTCTACTGTATCTAGAGTTGTTTATATCTCAGTCTTGTCAGCAATTTAGTATGTTTTTAAAAAGCACACTTTGGTGTTCTATTATTTCTTAATTTTCTTTTTCATAAATTTCTATTCTGAGTTTTATTATTGTTTTCTGCATTTGGGAACTTTTTGGTGTTCTCCTAACTCCCTTCTTTCTTTGTTGTAATATATGCATTGCAGGTCGGATGTATTCCTGCAAGGACCCAGACAGGTGCTGATACACACCGTCTCTTCATATTACTCAGATTTGGGTGTTTGTAGTTCATAGTAAGAGTTCTTCTTAGCTCATAAAGGGTTTTTTGGCTTCCAGATACTATGGGGTTTGGACTACAGTTTTGTAACTTATTTCCCTTTTCATTGTATTATGATTAGATGAGCACATGATGTCAATTCTTGGACATATTTCTAGGTATAAATATACAGCTGACCCTCGAACAACACAGGTTTGAACTGCAGGGGCCCACTTATATGTGCTTTTTTTCAGTGAATACAGTGCAGTTTTGACCCACGGATGGGAGGACACAGATGCAGAGTGCCGACTGCATGCATTGTCTGTGCCATGTCACAGCGGGGCCTGGGTGTCTGCAGATTTTGGTGTCTGCGGGGTCCTGGAACCAATACCCCCATGGATACTGAGGGACATCTAAGTTTTGGGGGAGTCAGAAGTCATACATGGAATTTTTTTTTTACTGTGAGGGGGTTTGGTGCTCCTAACACCCTTGTTATTCGAGGGCCAGCGTGTGTGTATTGTTTTTGAGAATTTTGCTTTTTAAAAACTTATTACAGATGTCAAACCTATTTCAGTAGAAGATAGAATAGCATAATTATCCTTCATGTACCCAACTCTCTGCCCATGTGCCCCCTCATCCTCCCCATGTTTCCTGGATTTGAAACAATCCCAGATAGCACATTATTAATTTTTTTTTCTTTTATCGATTCCAGAGAGAGGGGGAGGGAGGGAGAGTGGGAGAGAAACATCGACCGGTTGCCTCTTGAAAGCACACTGACTAGACACAGAACCCACAACCCAGGCCTGTGCCGTGACCGGGAATCGAGCCCGCACCTCTCGGTTTGCGGGACAGCGCCCGGCCCACTGAGCCTCACTGGCCAGGGCCCACAGCACGTTACTTTATCCATAAATATTTGATATGTATCTTCAAAAGATAAGGCTTCTCTTTAAACATAGGCATATGTGTAAAACAATATATTCACTCCTTATTTAAAAATCTTAATGTTGTCATATATCTAGTCACTGTTCATATGTCACCAGTTGTCTCATTTTGAGAAGTAGTTTTTCTGTTCTAGCTGGAATCCAAGTGTAATCTATTCGTGGCGATCGGTCGATGGCATAAAAGTCTCATTGAACTTCGGGCTTCCTCTTCTCTCTTTCCCCTGCAGTTCACGTGCTGAAGCAGCACGTGTGTTTGTTCTCCAGTGTGTTTGAGTCTGATTTTGCTAACCGAGTTTGTCTGATGCTGTTTAACGTGCTCCTCTCCCCTGCATTCTCTGTGAATGAGGCGCCCCTTTGCCTTCGCACTGAGCGGTCACATTATGACAGTGTTCAGCATGTAACACATTTCATTGTTTAAAATAATCAGTTTGTGTTGTAATTATCAAGTATAACCAGTTTCCATTCATGGTAATCACTGATTTACAAGACTGGGCAAAAGCAGGTGTAGAGTTGCTCGTACGGAAATAATAACACAAGATTAAATTGTGTTTCGCGTAGTCACAGCTGTAAACCTGCTCTGCCCTGCCCTGTGTGTGTGCGTGTTTCTATCTTATTTTGGGCTTCCTATTTACTGTGTATTTTTCATTTCTGTCTTTTTTCCTTCTGTTGGCTTTAGTTTTCTGTAGTTTCTCTCTTCTCTTCGATTATGCATTTTATTTTCAATCTCTTAGTGATTATTCTCGAATTTCCACACTCATAGTTAAAATTTAAGGTGACCATATTTACCTCCCAAATAGTGTTAGAGCTTTGAACGCTGATCTGCTCCCTCCCTTCTCTGCCTGTTCTCTGTTTTAGTTCTGCCTGCTCTCTAAACCTCCCGTTTATTCCCCCCTGTCTTTTATTTTTTAAGTCAATATGTCTTGGAATCTATCAGCACATCTGCCATTTTCTTTGCCCTCAATTGCTTCTTTTTAAAAGTTGTAACTTAAGTCATGTAAATAGGGATGGTGAGTCTGTAAAACCAAAAACAAGTGTCATGAAGTAAAGCCTCACCGGTGCTGCGCTCACTGGTGTTTCTGCCCCTGCCGGCACTGCCCACCGTTGCTCCCTGCGCCCATTTCTTTGAGGATTGTTTCCTTCTGTCTTCCATCATTAGTTCTTTCATCTAGTCTGTGAGCGGCATATTCTCTTAGCCTTCAAAAGTAGCTTTAATTTTACTGTTTTTCACAACTAACGGCGTATGGCGTAGTATTCTGTGTTAATGCTTTTTTCCCCTCAGCTTTTTAAAGATAATCATTCTACTATCTACTGATATTTCTAATTGCTGAGCTTATACTACCTGTCTGCTATCTGATTGCTGTTCTTGCATTTCTGATGTTTTTAAAGGGGTTTTTTTTGGGGGGGGCCTTATTTTGCATTTTTGATTGTTTATCTAGGTGCATATTTCTTTTTATTTATTTCTCTATGGGCATAGGTATGATTCTCCAGTCTGCAGGTCTCACATCGGGAACTTTGTGTCTGCTCTCTTTTGGGGTGTTGCTTCCTCCCCATGCTCTCTCTTCTGTCCCAAACCCCCGTGAGAGGTGCGTTGGACCTTCACTCTCTCCACCACCTTTTCGTCTCTCGGTGACGCACTCAGGGCGGCCCCCTCAGACCTGTGCTTTGGTCCACCACTTCTCGCTTCTGCCAAGTCACCTTGCTGTAGGACCTCGATTTTGATGACTACATTATTAGTGTCTAGACATTCTGCTTCTTTTTCAAATCTAGCTGTTCTTTGGATGTACTGTCCTGCTTTCTGTTGTGGTGTATATACCTTCTTTTATCTACACAGTGACCAGTAACATTTTATGCCCTTTCAGATCGCTTTATTTCATGGGTGCATATTCTGTTACTGACTCTGCATTATCGACTCATGGTTGTGGCTTTCGTGTGTGACTTGTAATTTTTAACCATATTGGTGAGGGGGTTGCTGAGTTGTGTTTGTCTTTGGAGTGGTTTTGTGTGTTCTATCACTGACGTAGAAGATTTTAGGACCAATTTTTGTACACAATTTTTGGCTAGGAATTGTCATACTATATTGATCGTATAAATTCAGATCCTATGCCTGGTTGTGGCAAGACAGGTTTTTGTTTTATGGTTTTATTTACTTATTTTTAGAGAGAGGGGAAGGGAGGGAGAATGAGAGGGAGAGAAACGTCAATGTGTGGTTGCCTCTCACACGCCCCCTACTGGGGACCTGGCCTGCAACCCAGGCACCTGCCCTGACTGGGAATCGAACTGGTGACCCTTTGGTTCACAGGACGGCTCTCAGTCCACTGAGCCACAGCAGCCAGGGCAAGACAGGGGTTTTGATTGCTCAGAGTTAACTTTTTTTTCTTCCATCCCTGTGCAGGCAGATAGAAACTGTCTTTGCTGCTCCTCCAGGGCAGGGTTGTTCTTACCCCACTTACGGGCAGAGCAGTTTGTCAGCGCTCTGGGCCACGTGAAGCGCTCGGGTCCCCTCACAGCTCTGCGGAGGCCGCGTCTCCTGCTCCTCCAGGACTCTGCCAGTGTCAGCATCCACTGACGGCCCAGCTTTGAGTCCCCTCTTCTTTTCTGGCACCAGGGGATATTTTTATGTACGGGGTTTTGTTGTGTATTAACCAGTTTTTAAATTTAGCATTTCTTCCCTGTTTTTATAACATGCAGGAGCCTGTCCACTTTAGGAAGTCTGCCATGTTTTCTGAAGTTGATAATAAATGTAATAGTTTTTTTTTACTATTGAGGACTGTAAATTTTAAACATCATATTAAATTACTTCATTATACAGTAGAAAGCCATCATGATATGTTGCAAACTTCTGATACACCTGTCACCATTCCATGTGATTTTTCCCTCTGCTCTTTTCATTGTAATACAGACTCTGGATTAGTGCATTTCCTGACTCATATGAATAAGGAAGACCAAAGAGACAGAGAACAGACTTTTGAAGCTGAATTTTCAGTAACAGAAACTCATTCTCGTCCCAAAACCTATGTGTTTCCTTCTGCCGATTCAACCATCAGCCTCTCCAGTGACCACAATGCAGGTTTTCCTGGTATTGTTCTCTACTTCTTTCATTCCAACTTACTCTGCAGTACACTGAAGGGTGTATCAGCAATGTACTATTGTTCCTGAACAGTGTTTATTGGGAATATAGTTATGAAGGATGTGTGAAGCCCTTTTGCAATACTTACAATTTTTGGATGAAGGGAAGTTAAAAAAATGCACCATTCCCATGAAGAACTATGTCATCTTGCCCTGGCTGGTGTGGCTCAGTGGATTGAGCGCCAGCCTGTGAGCCAAAGGGTCACTGTTCGATTCCCAGGCAGGGCACATGCCTGTGTTGCTGGCCCGGTCCCCAATAGGGGGCGCACAAGAGACAACCACACATTGATATTTGTCTCTTTCTCCTTCCCTTCCACTCTCTAAAAATAAATAAAATTTAAAAAAAAAGAACTATGTCATCTTGTCACCTTCATATGATATACTGCAAGCAAGCATCTTATTAATATTAAATATACAACTGGAATAACTAAAGTACTTGATTTTTACAAAAATTGAGAAATTCAGACTCTGCCAACTATGAGAACATGTGTGTTAATTTGAAAACGAAGTAATGGCTGTCATTTACAGGGCCTCTGTGGGGGGCCAGGCGTCGCTGTCCGATGTGCCTCGCCTGCGCAGCCCCATTTCACAGTGAAGGGTGTTGGGACGCAGAAAACCGTGGTGCCACTTCTCATTCTGTTTCACTTGGAGCTGGCAGCCAAGTGTTCTTTAGTCCCAAGAGACACATTTTGGCACGTGAATAAATAGGTCATAGGGATGTGATGGTTGAACCATTGACAGTGGATTTGGATTTTTTACAAATGTTTTTTAGTTTATTGATTTTTAGAGAAAGAGAGAGAGAGTAACATTGACTTGTTGTTCCATGTATTTATGCACTCATTGGGTAATTCTTGTATGTGCCCTGACTAGGGATCGAACCTACAACCTTGGCTTATTGGGATGACGCTCTAACCAACTGAGTGACCCAGCCAGGGCTTGAAATGTTTTTTTTGTCCTAGATATTGATGGCCAGTAATGATGTTTTTACTGAGTGTTACAGTATGTTTTATTACCATTGTTGAAGTAATATTAAAGTAATATAAGCAGTAAAAAAATGGTATTTTTAAATGGCATTGCTGCCATTTTTTTTTTTTTAGTTTATTTTTAGATAGAGGGAAAGGGAGGGAGAAAGAGGAGAGAAATATCAATGTGTGAGGGAAATATCAATTGGTTGCTTCTCACATGTCCCCAACTGGGGACCTGGCCCACAGCCCACGCATGTGCTCTGACTGGGAATTGAACCAGCGACCTTAGTTCACAGGCCAGTGCTCAATCCACTGAGCCACACCAGCCAGGGCACATTGCTATCATTTTAAATAAAAGAAAGGCTATAAAGATGTCATTAAATCTTGTATTTTTTTTCTCTTAGTAAAGCCTTCTTGGGTTTAACTTAGGTACTTTCCCAAATATATTACTGTTAGATCATCAGAGGGTACTTTGTGTGTGTGTGATTGTTTTAATACATTGCACTCCAGCATTCTAAACTGCTCTAGGCAAAGAAAGATTGTACCTCCTAGATGGTATCATTCCGAGTACTCTGGATACAGAAGTAATAATCTTAAATAGTGGACAATATTTACGAGGAAGATAAATGTGCTGTACATATATACCTCTAAACCAATTTGAAGGTTTAAAAATATCTTAATTTCTGGTTATATAATTTCAAAGTCGGGTTAGTAATTGAAAGTAGAAAAATAACTGACCTGAAATTTTTATTAATAATGTTTCTTTTTTTAAGGTGTGAATAACAGTGGTGACTTACTTGAGAGGTAAATATCTTAAGAATTAATTCACAATTTTACTTAAAGTGGGGTATAAATTCTGCATTCTGGAAATTTGGTTGTTCAGATGTGTGTGAACCTCTACACGTCACTGCTTTTGTGGACTAAAGGAATATAATGAACTCCCATTGCGAACGGGGTGTCTGAAGAAACTGAGGAGGGTTACGTCTTCTCCTGTTTTAGCACAGGCAGTAAGAGTCCCAGAGACTTCACTGGCTGCCCCTTCCTCTGCTGCCTGTGTGTTAAGTTTCAGCAGGCAGGGCAGGTGGGACCTGGCTCCTGGGCTTTGTGTTGCTTTTTTAAGAGCACATACAAAATCATCAGTTATTGATGACCAGGCTTTTCCAGCGAGGATTACTGGGAGTAGAGAGTCGAAGGAACAGCAGCTCTCTGTTCATCAGTTGTGTGTTCATGTCACATGCTTGTGCTTGCTCACTGTGGTAAGTTGCAGCCCTGACTTGGGTTTCTCCAATTGCATTTGCAAACGAAGCATATCAGCAGATCCCCTGCAGATGACTGGGCTGACTGACATCGTGGACATCATTGATGACCTTCTCACCAAGGGTGGCGTTTCCAGGGAGCAGCTGGGCCTGACAGAACAACAGGCGAGGAGCATCTCCAGGTGATCATTGGATAATTAGTTTTTAACCCATTTAAAATGTTTACGGTTCCAGAGTATTCAAAATTGGCCGCATTTTAATGTGATTGTTTTATGAAACAAATTCAAAGCTTAGATTTTTTTTTCCTTCATAAACACATTTTGTGAAGTTTATGTAACATTCTCCCCTCCCCCGCCAAACAGAACAGACTTGTTTGCTTCACTTACCTGGCACACGTGTATCGCGTGAGTTCCCTAGTGCCATCCCCCTAAGTACAACACAGATTTAATCCTGTTTCTTCTTAGAAGTAATTGATGATTTAGTTCATAGTAGTTTATTCTAAATATTAATCCTTGGAATATATTTTGTTGTTGTTTATTTTTAGAGAGAAGGGAAGAGAGGGAGAAAGAGAGGGAAAGAAATATCAACGTGTGGTTGCCTCTCACGCGCCCCTACTGGGGGCCTGAACTGGCCTGCAACCCAGGCATGTGCCCTGACTGGGAATCAAACCAGTGACCCTTTGGTTTGCAGGTTGATGCTTAATCCACTGAGCCACACCAGCCAGGGCTGGAATACATTTTAAATAGTCTTGACTTGGAACATTAGGTCAAAGTGGTTTTCCTTGCAACCTTCTCTGGGCCCAGAACTGGCTCCTGAGAGAGTAAAGGCCGCCACTTGTACCAGAGCTCCCTTCAGTACGTGCACCCCTGGGCCTGCCACTGTGTGACGGTCCGCACTGTGAACAGTGGCCGCCCCGTGTCTCCTAGGTCAGTTCCTCTCACTGCCTCAGTGGCCATGCAGTCTGTTATCATCTGACTGACGAGGCTATCACCAGCAAATAGTGTATAAAATCCCTGCCAATTTGTACTTATTACTGGAATTATCTGCCATATTATGACCTCATATCAAGACCTTGTAGACCATACCTTCCTTTTAGATACCTTCATCACCTGTAGAGGAATTTTTGTTCTTTTTTTAAGTTAATGATCCTATAATTAATATGCCATCAATAGTGCATTAAATGTAAAAAATTGCTGGACTTCCAGCCAAGAGGGAGGCGTAGGTAGACACACTGTGCCTCCTCGCACAACCAAAAGGACAACAACAAATTGAAAAACAAAAACAACCAGAACTGACAGAAAAACGAACTGCATGGAAGTCCGACAACCAAGAAGTTAAAGAAGAAACACTCACCCAGACTGGTAGGAGGGGCGGAGACGGGCAGCCAGGCAGAGAGGACTCATGGCAGGGCAGCGGCTGGAGGACCAGTGAGGTGGCGGCTGGCAGACCGAATAGTCCCACACCCACGTGCAGATAAACGGGGAGGAAGAACTGAGGAGCAAGACTAACACACAACCCCGGGTCCCAGCGCAGGGAAATAAAGCCTCAAAGCCTCTGACTGAAAACACCTGTGGGGGTTGAGATGGCGGCAGTGGGAGGAACTCCCAGCCTCACAGGAGAGCTCATTGGAGAGACCCACAGGGTCCTAGAGTGTACACAAGCCCACCCACCTGGGAATCAGCACCGGAGGGGCCCAAATTGACTGTGGGGAGTGGGGGAAGTGACTGAAAACCCACAGAGAGCGGAGCAAGCTGCACTGTTCCCTCTCGGTCCCCTCCCACACAAATAGCGTCACAATGCAGTGACGTGGCTGCCCCGCCCTGGTGAACACCTAAGGCTCCGCCCCTTACTACGTAACAGGCGCGCCAAGATAACAAAAATGGCCCAAATGAAAGAACAGATCAAAGGTCCAGAAAAAAAATACAACTAAGCGACGAAGAGATAGCCAACCTGTCAGATGCACAGTTCAAAACACTGGTAATCAGGATGCTCACAGACTTGGTTGAATTTGGTCCCAAATTAGATGAAAAAAATGAAGGATACAATAAGGGAAATGAAGGAAAATGTACAGGGAACCAATAGTGATGGGAAGGAAACTGGGACTCAAATCAATGGTGTGGACCAGAAGGAAGAAAGAAACATTAAAGCACAACACAATGAAGAAACAAGAATTCAAAAAAATGAGGAGAGGCTTGGGAACCTCCAGGACATCTTGAAACGTTCTAACATCCAAGTCATAAGGGTGCCAGAAGGAGAAGAGGAAGAGCAAGAAACTGAAAACTTACTTGAACAAATAATGGAGAACTTCCTTAATCTGGCAAAGGAAATAGACTTCCAGGAAGTCCAGGAAGCTCAGAGAGTCCCAAAGAAGTTAGACCCAAGGAGGAACACACCAAGGCACATCATAATTACGTTACCCAAGATTAAAGAGGAGAGAATCTTAAAAGCAGCAAGAGAAAAGGAGACAGTTACCTACAAAGGAGTTCCCATAAGACTATCAGCTTATTTCTTAAAAGAAACCTTGCAGGCAAGAAGGGGCTGGCAAGAAGTATTCCAAGTCATGAAAGGCAAAGGCCTACATCCAAGATTACTCTATCCAGTCAAGCTTTCATTTAGAATGGAAAGGCAGATAAAGTGCCTCCCAGATAAGGTCAAGTTAAGGAGTTCATCATCACCCAGCCTTTATTATATGAAATGTTAAAGGGACTTATCTAAGAAAAAGATCAAAAATAGGTACAGTAAAATGACAACAAACTCACAGCTATTAACAACTGAACCTAAAACAAACAAAAACAAACTAAGCAAACAACTAGAACAGGAACAGAATCACAGAAATGGAGATCACACGGAGGGTTATCATCAGGGGAGTGGGTGGGGAGAGAGGGGGAAAAGGTACAGGGAATAAGAAGCATAAATGGTAGGTAGAAGATAGACAGGGGGAGGTTAAGAATAGT
>VMDR010015466.1:0-22279 GCA_007922815.1 Macrotus californicus | reverse complement strand
TTGCGGGGGGAGGGGGGAGTATAGTGGTGTCTGTAGTTTCCTTCAAAAATAACATAAGCTGGTGTAGCTCAGTGGATTGAGTGCAGGCTGTGAAGCAAAGGATCGCTAGTTCAATTCCCAGTCAGGGCACATGCTTGGATTGCAGGCCAGGTCAGTGGGAGCCACGTGAGAGGCAACCACACACTGATGTTTCTCTCTCTCTCTTTCTCCCTCCCTTTCCCTTTCTCTAAAAATAAATACATAAAATCTTTTAAAAAATAACGTAAGATGGATTGACAGAGAGATACATATGTAATAAAGCAAAATATCAGTGGTAGAGTCTAGGTGTTGGGTATCTAGGTATTCCTGTAATATTCTTTATTTTTTCCAGCTTCACTGAGGTACAACTATATGCAACACTATATACATTTAAGGCATACAATATGATGATTGGATACATGTATATATTGCAAAATGATTGCCACAGAAAGGTTAGTTAACATGCATATTACCTCACATAGTTACCTTTTCATGTGTCTGTGGTGAGCACTTGCAAAATCTACTCTCTTCGCAACTTTCAAGTGCACAAAACAGTATTCTTTTTTTTTCTTTTTTTAAAGATTGTATTTATTTATTTTTAGAGAGAGGGGAAGGGAGGGAGAAAGAGAGGGAGAGAAACATCAGTGTGCTAGAGAATCATCAGTGTGTGGTTACCTCTCATGCACCCCCTACTGGGGACCTGGCCTGCAACCCAGGCACGTGCCCTGACTGGGAATTGAACCAGGGACCCTTTGGTTCTCAGGCCGGCGCTCAATCCACTGAGCCACACCAGCCAGGGCTCACAATACAGTATTCTTAACTCTAGTCCCCGGAACTTATTCATCTTATAACTGGAAGCTTGTGCCCTTTTGATCAACTCCACCACCCGTTCCCTCCCCCCCCCCACTCCATGCCTGGTAACTATGCATCTGTTCTCTGATTCTATGTTGTGTGTGTGTGTTTTAGATTTTACATGTTAGTAAAATCATACAGTATTGGTCTTTTTCTATGGAACATTTCACTTCAACATAGTACCCTCTAGTTCCATCCATGTTGTTGCAAATGGCAGGAGTTCCTTCTTTTTATGGCCGAGTAATAATTCATATTGTGTATGAATATCTCATTTTCTTTAGATATTCATCCATCAACACTTAGGTTGTTTTCATATTTTAGCTATTTGTGAATAATGCTGTGATGAACTGAGGGCATAGAAATTTCTTTGAGATAATGATTCCAATTCCTTTGAATAAATCCCCAGAAATGGAATTGATGGGTCATAAGGCAGTGCTATTTTTAATTTTTCGAGGAACCTCCATACTGTTTTCCACAAGGGCTGCACCAGCCTGCATTCCCACCAACAGTGCACATGGGTTCCCTTTACATCCTCGCCAGCACTTGTCATTTGTTCATTTATTGATGATAACCATTCCGGCAGGTGTGATATCTCATTGTGGCTTTAATTTGCATCTCTCTGATGATTAGTGACATTGAGCATCTTTACATTTGTCTATCGACCATCGGCGTGTCGTCTTTGGAGAAATGTCTATTTAGATCCTTTGCCCATTTTATAATTTAGATTATTTGGCTTTTTCACTGTAACATCCTTTTAATATTTTTGTATGTTCAAATTTTTTCATAGTAAAATGTTGAGAAAAGTGGGCAGTGTATATTTAGAGAAACAAAATAGATCAAGTATTATTGGATTGTAAGCCAACTATAAAAGAAATATATCCATAGACCCAAAAATGATACAAATAATTGATTGAATGAAGTAATAAATGGGAGAGAACAGACAACTTTCCCATGCAGGAGAATTCCAAATAATTTACATGAATATTCTTCCCTTGAGGAGGTGGAGAATAACTCCTGACTACAGAACAGCATGCTCAAGGGGCAAAAACTAAAAACATTTCCCTGAAGATCAGGAACAAGACAGGGATGTCTGCTTTCACCACTCTTATTCACCATGGTGGCAAATCGCCATAGTGGGGAAGTCCTAGCCACAGCAATCAGACAAGAAGAAGAAATAAAAGACATTCAAATTAGAAAGGAAGAAGTAAAATGGTCATTATTTACAGGTGACATAATACTGTATGTAGAGAACCCTAAAGATTCCACCAAAAAAGACTACTAGAGCTGACCAATAAAATCAGTAATGTACAGGATACAAAATAAATATCCAAAAATCAATTGGATTAGTATATACCCATAATGAAGTCTCAGAAGGGGACACTAAGAAAATACCATTTACAATTGCATCAAACAAACAAACAAGACCCAAACCCCACCTAGGAATAAATTTGACCAAGGATGTAAAAGACCTGTACTCGGAAAATCATAAGACATTGAAGAAAGAAACTGGAGAAGATACAAGTAAGTGGAAACACATACATGATCATGGATGGGAAGAATTATCATGAAAGAGAACAGCATGACAGTTGGGTGTAGGGGGAGTGGGGAGAAACCTGATCGATGGCATCAGCCACAGGTTCCAAGTCAACATCGACAGTGGTAAGTCACATCAACTGATGTACAATGTGGTCTCCTGGGTCGAGATCCTGGAACAGAAGGACATCAGGAAACACTGAGACCTGAATAAAATGGGGACTTTAGTTAGCAATGACCCACCCACACTGGCTCAGGAGTTGCCACTAAAGCACTGTGGTAATGTCAGACGTTAGCAGCAGGGGAAATTCTGTACTATCCTTATGACTTTTCTGTCCATTTAAAACTATTCTAAGATTTTTAAAAAAAATTACCTAAAAAAAGGAATTCAAAATTTAAAAAAAAGATAGAATAAAAAAAAGAGTGTGAGCTGACTGGTGCGAAAAGGAAACCGTTTTATTCTGTCTCATGCCATCTGTTTGAGTCCCCTTTCTCTTCCCCTTGGCTATATCGGGAGTAGATCTTCCACATTTTCTTGCCACAGTGAGGTTTTTCCAACTGTCTTGATTTTAGGGGAGTCAGGAGTCCAGCCTAAGTTAGCATCCAGACATCCACCTGGCATCCAGTTCAAAGCCGCCCCTTTTCTTGGGGTGGGGGAGGGCAGAGGGGTGTTTGAACTGAGACCCCACAGACCAAGGGAGGAGAGAGCATAGCACATGGTTGTGGGGTCTCCTCTGTCCAATGTCCAAGGGTGAAGGGAATGGAGATAGACACTCATATCCCTGGTACTATGTCATTCTGGCCATTGCCCAGCCAGGCGTGCTGCTGGTATCTCCTTGTGTCATGAAAATCCCTGGGAATCCCCCACCCTTTCTCTCAGTCCTCCAAGAATTCCTGCTTTCCTTCTTCATTGTCCACGCAAGTTGGGGTTATTACTCATTGCAGTGAGAGATAGTGCACCTCACTGGGTGAGAGGTAACACACCAAGTAAGAGGGGGTGCACTGTGTCTCCCGAAATTCATATGTGGAAGTTCTAACTCCCAGGCCCTTAGAAGTGACTGTATATGTGAAGATAGGGCATTTAAAGATGTAATTAAGTTAAAATGAACTCATTAGCATGGGCTCTCATCCAATAGGACTTATAAGAAGAGGAAATGGAGACACAGACACACACAGAGGGATGACCATGTGAGGACACAGGGAGGAGACAGCCACCAACAAACCAAGGAGAGAGGCCTCAGGAGGAACCAACCATGTTGACACGTTCATTGCAGACTTCCACCCTCCAGAACCATGAGACAATCCATTTCTGTTGCTCAAGGTGCCCGGTCTGTGGTGCTTGGTTATGGAAGCCTGAGCAGATGAATACAGGGAGAGTTAGAAGCTAGCAGAGGAACTGGATTTTCTTCAGTCCTTTTGAACACGGCGAAGGAAGAGAGCTGGCTTGCGCCGGGGTGTTGTCAGGAAGCAGGGGCCAATCTGTGGTTGGGTATCTGCGGCAATCTCATCTACGGGAGGTCAGACCTTACTCTACTGGTGAGGGTGCAGCAGGCATCCTTGAGCACGAGAGGGGGTGTTCGGCGTCTGTGGCTTGCACGGTCATGTGGGCGGGAGCAGGTGCTTTGAGAGATGATGTGCGTCCGTCCACCAGACGCCATCACATCTATTTTGCACATAGTGGTCTCTATTTCCCTTTCCCACTGGAAGCAGCCTAGCCACCAGGTGCGGCTTGTACTTCCTCTTTTCCCTTCCTCTCAGGCCTCCTGGCTGGCATCTGCAGAGGTGATGGGCACAGTTTCCAGGCTCGCATGGCCACGGATGGCCTGCCGGTCCAGGAACGCCTGCAGCAAGCCTGAGACGAGGGAGACATACTTGGCTCCATGCCTGTGAAGTGGGAGTTTTCGATTGCAGGGCCCTGCTTTGTCACTCACACCTGTTCGTGCTCTTGCTGTCCTGCTGTGACCCTCCCCACAATGCACCCTGGGACCCTGTCCTCCAGGCACTTCCCTGGGAGCGGGGGTGGGGGGGTTGGTTCTCGCTGCCAGACAGCTTCCCAATGTCAGACCCGCTCCTGCCATATGCGTGCTGTGACAGCTGCCCAGCTTTTCATCCCCCTCCCCCGCCCCCCCTCACCCTATACTTTCAAACTTTAGGGATTCACGCCCTCTTCTCTCGCAGAGCTCCAGCTCAGTGCTACGGAGGCGCCGAGATGATTTAAAATACAAGCTTTATTATTATCCAGGAACAGCGAGGCCAACAAATCAGGAAGGAAGCGGTTTGCTATACTCACAGATGTGGGGGCAGAGGGGGTTGCACCCTCTCTTCCTGGCCTGCAGTTGACCAGACATGGCAGGGGGAGAGAGAGAGAGAGAGAGAGAGAGAGAGAGAGAGAGAGAGAGATATGGAGAGTAAAAGAATGTCTCCAGACATTTCCTGATAGCTGTATTTGGGACCCTTCTATTATTCACGCTGATTGCCTGACTCCATAGTAATTATCCTGCAGATTCAGGGAGTCTAATCACCCAGCTGGTTCTGAAAGCTCCGGGTGCAATTTTCTGGCGGGTTCGTAAGACTATTGCATGGTCCCTTAGCTGGTTCCAGTGTCGTTACCTCCTTCAGTGACCCTGCATAATTATGGGCCAATTCCTAGCCCCCTGACATGACTAGTTGGCCTTTTATAGAAACCCAATCTTAATTACCCAATTTGTTTTATTTATTAAGGAGAGTGCTAGTGAGGCCCCCAGTATCTCAGCCCCCTTTCTGGGTACCGGGGACAGAGATGGAATTCTGGTTGTGTCTTGTCTTCAGAGAGTTGGTAGCCTGCTGGGAGAAGAGAAGTTATGACATTTATCCCCCAGAGCAAGGATGCAGCCAGCACAGAACTTGGTGGGAGAATGGAGGAAGGACATTGGGCCTCCCTGCACAGCTGTGTAGGTCACGCATTGCACCGGGGCGGGTGGGGGGGGGTCATCCCACAAACTCCACTTTCAACAGAGCCCCCTGGGAACTCTGAGTGTGAGGAGCCTTGTGGGACCTCCAGGACAGGCATCTAGGGATCAGCCAGGGATAGATCTAAGGAAGTCCTGACTCTTACAAGGGAGCCGCCCTGGCTGAGTGGTTCAGTTGGTTCGAGCATTAACCCACACACCAAGAGTTTGTAGGTTCAATTCCCAGTCAGGGTATATACATAGATTACAGGTTTGATCTCCGGTCAGGTGCATACGGAGGCAACTGATGGATCTCTCTCTCTCTCTCTCTTATCAGTGAGCATATGGTCGGGTGAGGATTGCTGAGGGTATCTGAGCTGACGGGATGGTGCCTCCCCTCTCCCCCTGCTGTGAGGACTCCGTTTTCTAGTGAAGGTGAACGCATTATGTTGACAGCATAGTATTTCTCTCTGCAAAAATATAAGCTCCTCGAGGAGAAAGATCTTTGTCCGTTTCTTTCATTGATGAATCTCAAGAGCCTCGAGCCCTGTCTGGCACACAGTAGAAGATCAGTAAATACTTACTGAACGCAGAAATCAATTTGTCGGATGAAAAAGCATTTTTCCCCTTCGACTTAGAAGAGACTTTCTCCATGGCGGCCACTAGAGGGCGCGCAAGATGCAGTTAATTCTCCGCAGTCTCAGGTGAGTGGTCTCAGCCCCTGAGCCTTCAGGACAGGGGCCAGGTGACCATGGGTGAGCACACACTTTCTCCTCCGTGAGCCTCCACCTCCCCATCTGTAACATCGAGACAAAAGTACCTGAAATGGGCTGTCATGAAGAACAAAGGGGACAATGCACGCACATGATTTACAAAGGTCATTGCATGGGTCCAAACTCATTAAATGGTACACTAACATGTGTAGATTTAAAAATATATATTTATTAGCTCTAGCTGGTGTGGCTCAGTGAATTGAGTCCCTCCTATGAGCCAAAGGGTGGCTGGTTTGATTCCCAGTCAGGGCACATGCCTGGGTTGTGGGCCAGGTCCCCAGCAGGGGGCGCACGAGAGATAATCATACATCTATGTTTCTCTCTTTCTCCCTTCCCCTCCCTCTAAAAATAAATAAATAAAATCTTTAGTATATATATATATTACACCTCAATAAATCTGTTTTAAAAGTAAGTTAAATTAAAAATGAACATCTGAAAGCCATTAGGCTAGCACAACAAACTTAAACACCTCAATGTAATAACAAAATAAGAAATATTTTAATTTGTTTTTCTTTTTTTTAAGTTTTTTATTTATTGGGATTACATTGGTTAATAAAATTATACAGGTTTCAAGTGTACGATTCTACGGTACATCATCGGTGTGCTGCAAAAAGAAAGAAAGAGAAAAGACAGGAAGAAAGAAAGAAAGAAAGAAAAAAGAAAGAAAAAGAAAGCTCTGTCAAAGCAGTAATGTCCTTTTTTAAAGACAATTTTTTAATGATTTTATTTATTTATTTATTTATTTATTTATTTATTTTTAAAGAGAGGGGAAGGGAAGAAGAGAGGGAGAGAAACATCAGTGCGTGGTTGCCTCTTGTGCACCCCCTACTGGGGACCTCGCGTGCACCCCAGGCATGTGCCCTGACTGGGAATAGAACCGCGACCCTTTGGTTCGCAGGCCCACACTCAATCCACTGAGGTACACCAGCCAAGGCAAAATGCGTCTTTAAAAAAAAATATCCTCACTCAAAGATGAGTTTATTGATGAGAAAGAGAGAGAGAGAGAAACATCGACGTGAGAAGGAAACATTGATTGATTGCCTCCCACATGCACCCTGACTGCGGACAGAACCCGGAACATTTTAGTGTACAAGGCCACGCACCAGACCAGGGCCTGAAACATGCTTAGTAAACGCTAACTGTAATTGTTGTTGTCAATGTTTTATCTGGCATGCTCGATCAGATTTTTAGCACCCCACCTGCAAACAACCCCCCCAACCTCACACACCAATCCAAAGCGTTGAGCCTCCTCTATTCCTCATCCACTTGGGCTGCGAAAGGCCCAGCTTGCCCATCGGCACAGAGTTCACAGAATTCTTGAACTGAAGTTGATGGGTCTGCGTGGAATAAGATGATGCTGTTCCCAAAGGAACCTGGTCCATCTCCTGGATTCTGGCCCCTCCTTGAAGCACAGGAGACACAAAATTGTCCTTGTGCCCATCTCCCGAGGGTGGTGGGGATCCAGTTACAGCAGAAGCCTGGATGGAGCAGGAGTGGAGATCCACCCCCACCCACCTGCAAACCATCACAATGCTGGGAAGCCACCAAAGGCTGCAGGATGAGCTTGGGAGAGGGGAACTCCCATCCAGCATTTCAATATTTTAAAACAAACTTAAAACATGGGTAAAACGCATCTCACACCCATTAGGATTAGTTTTTTAAAGAAAAATTTTTTAGAAATTTGTTCTTACCGGAGGACATCTTTTCATTGGTTTTAGAGAGAAAGGAAGGGAAGGCATGAGTGAGAGAGGGAGAGACAGAGAAACATCAATGCAACAGAGAAACACACATCGATTGGTTGCCTTCTTGTTCGTGCCCTGACCGGGAATCAAGCCTGTGACCTTTCAGTCCACAGGATAATGCAACCACAACCAAGCTTTACCAGCCAGGGCAGATGGCCCTGTGGGTTTAAAAAAAAAAAACCCACAAAATAATGAGTGTTTGTGAAGATGTGGAAGAGTTGGAAGCCTTGTGCACTGTTGGTGGGAATGTGAAATGTGTATCCACTGTGGAAAACAGTATATCAGTTCCTCAAAAAAAAAAAAAGGAACTATCATGTGATCCAGCAATCCTGCTCCTAGGTACAGACCCAAAAGAACTGAAAACAGAGCCTTGAAGAGATATTTGTACGCCCATGTCCACTGAAGCATTGTTCACACTGAAGCATAGACCAGCAGCAGAGGCAACACAAGTGCCCATTGAGAGATAACTGGATAAAAAAACGTGGTTCATCCATACAATGGAATATTATCCAGCTATTAGAGGAAGGGAACTCTGACATGTTACAACATGGATGGACCTGGAGAACACTGCATGGAGTACATATTAAATCTTTCTTTTTTAAAAAAAAATTTTTATTGAATTTATTGAGGTGACAATGGTTAGCAAAATTATATAGGCTTCAGGTGTACAATTCTATAATACATCACCTGTACATTGTATTGTGTGTTCACCACCCCAAGTCAAGCCTCCTTCTATCACCCTACTTGGTACACAGGTTATTTTAAAATGCACTTTTCCATATCTTTTAACTTCCAAACTGGCTAATGAGAAGTCTGATGTGATGAGAAAATTGAAACTTAGTATATCATTGTCTTTTTTTCTCTCACTGAGAAACTATTTTCTTTTTTTCTCTGTGTTTGAAAAATGTCTTGATAATGGACCTTGCCAAAGGCCTTGGCCCTTACATTCTCTCTCTCTCTCCACCCACCCTCTCTCTCACTTCTTTTTTCCATTCTACCTCCAAAAGTTGAATGCTCAGCAACTAGTTCTCCAAACTCCTTATTTTCTTCAAAAAAAAAAGGTCAAAGACCATAAACATTTCACTCTCATTATGAGAGATTTATTACATCTAACAAGTTTCGATATGAACTACTCTCTGTTCCATTTCATAATATCTGTTCTTTTTTTTAACTCTGTAACTCGCAAGTTAGGCAGACATTTTTTTTTGAGTTTCAAAATGTGTGTTTTTTAATCTTTTAATTTTCGATTTCTGATACAATTTTCTTCGTAGTCAGGGACTGTGGTTTATCTTTGAAAAAAATCTAAGGAAAATTTTGAGAGCTTGGTGGATTCATAAGCGGTTGATTTTTGTCAACATTTTGTATGTTCCTGAAAGAATGTTAATTCTCCAAAAGTGCCGTTTTGTGCATTTAAATAAAACAACTGTAACAATAATAATAACAATCACATTAATCATCAGTGTTTGAGTTCTTGCTATATGTTAGGTTCTGTCTGACTGCTTTTCGTGTGTGGACCCACGGAATATTCACAAAAGCTCCAAGATCTAGAAACTGTTACTTTTTAAAATTATTTCATAGAGGAAGATGCAGAGACATAAAGAGGTTTGGGAACTTGCCCAAAGTTACAGTGCTGATGAAGTGACAGAGCCAGGAATAGAGAAATCTGGTTTTTAGAATTGTATTTAATAGTAATGCACGAGGTGCTTCCTTATACTTCATTTATTCTGCATGTATCTATTGATTCGACATCATCTGAAAATATTTACTGATTATCTAGGATGTGCCACGAACTTTCCTAGATTCAGGGACACAATAGGAAACCCTGAAGAAGAAGAAGAAAAAAAACCCTATGCTTTCTAGGTGGAGGGAGTCAGTAAAGAATACTCATAAATAAAATGCATAACAAGGTTAGCAATACATGCTGAAGAGGGAGTACAAAGCAACAAAAGATACTATAAAATCTGGAGGGAGTGGGGCATTTTTAGGGAGGGTGATCTGAATGAGAAGGGAACACTGGAGCAAGATTGGAGGGGGGAAGGGATGAGCCAAGAGCATCTCTGGCGAAGAACATTCCAGGCAGAGAGAACAGCAGGTGCAAAGCAGGAAGGTGCGTGGTTCTTGGGTTCAAGGCCTGCCCCCGATGTTAATGGAGTCAGAACAGCTGGTGTGGGGGAGGGTGGGAGAGGCGGCAACGAGCGCAGTAAACCAAGAGGAAGACACTGTAAATCTGCTGAGATGGGAAACCCGCAGATGTTTCTGAGCAGAGGACTGACACCCAGATTCTAGTTTTTAGTTATTTTATTGCCAACTCCTGTTTCATTATCAGCACGCCTTAACTGTGGGATTGAACTTGGCACTTCGGAGAGAGATTCTAAATTGTTCTGAGGCTGAGATAGATCTGCCATTATAACATTGTATAAATGTAAGGTATGCAACATATCGATTTGATACATTTATATTGCAACCCGATTGCCATTGTAGCTTTAGCTAACACCTCTACAGTGTCACATAATTATCATTTCTTCTCTTGTGGTGGGAACAATGACATCTCTTAGTGAGTTTGATGCTTATAACACAGCATTGCTCTGTACCATCACTGTTCTGTGCATTAGATCTCCAGGATTTATTTAGCTACTACTTGCAACTCGGCACCCTTAGAAAATATCTCCTATTCCCTCATCCCAGCCCCAGGTAACACCGTTCTACTCTCTGTTCCTATGAATTTGGCTGTTGTAGATTCCACAAATATATGGGATCATACAGTATTTGTCTTTCTCCTTCTGGCTTACCTCACTTTGCATAATGCCCTCAAAGCCCATCCACATCATTGCAAATGGCAGGGTTCCGTTCTTTCTCACGGCTGAATAATTTTCGTAGGTATATCACATCCCCTTTATGGGTTGATCCACTGTTGGACACTGGGGTTGCTTCCATATCTTGGCCACCATGAATAATGCTGCAAGGGTCATAGGGTCAGATGTGTCTTTTCAAATTAGTGTTTTCATTTACTTCGGGCAAATACCAGGAAGTAGGACTGCTAGGTCAAGTGGTAGTTTTATTTTTCTTGTTTTTTGAGGAACGAGAGATTCTGGTTTGCACAGAAGCACTAGCATATGTGGAAAGGAAGCCAACATTCTCAGCTGACCAGCCTTCCGACCAACCTCTTGGCCATCAACGGTGTGAATACCTAGGTATCATCTTTGTACTTCCACTCGGGGGGGGGGGGCTGGAAACTAGGAGCTGGTGGCAGGTGTCTCAGACCTTCCTTCTCAAAGCAGACAGACTGACGTGCACCCCCTGAAGTTCCTCTGAGGCCCCTGTTCTACGTGCATGCACAGGGACTGTGTGTCCTGATGAACAGCTCTCTCTGGTTCCTCTTCACAACAGAGACTGCTGCCCAAATGTCACAAACATTATACAACTTTCCATGGGAGGGGCAGCTGGACAGCTTTTTCCAGCTGCCTGTTCATCTCTTCCGTTATCCTCTGCTTCGTCTCTCGTAAGGGCCACCTTCTTTCTTTGACAAAGCTTTGCTCCAGAGGGGATAATCTTCTAGAAGGACAGCTATGTCTTGGCTGGTTGTTTCCTCTTGTCTAGACACCAGTGATGAGCAGTGGGTAGAGGCATCCCCGGCACCTTGGCAGATGGGGCTGTGTCCACCTTCTTCTATCTGCCAGGTGTGGCCTCAGTGCTCAGGGAGGGGATTGTCAGGATTAAGAGAACTCTGTGGCTCTGCCGACAATAGACTGATGGAGGTTATAAATAAGGAGAGTGATTAGGAAGCTCCTGCAATAAGCCAGGTGATAGGTGATGGTGATTTGGACCAGATGGGTGTTAGTGGAGGTGGTGATAAGACAGTGCAATTCTGTAGCTCCCTCCTATTTCTCTCTCTCTCTCTCTCTCTCTCTCTCTCTCTCTCCTCTCCTCTCCTCTCAATTGGACTCCAATTATACATATATTAGGCCTTTTAACCATGTCCCATACTTGCCTCATGCCCTTTTCTTTCTTTTTAAAAATTTTATTTATTTATTTTTAGAGAGAGAGGGGAAGGGAAGCAGAAAGAGAGGGAGAGAAACATCAGTGTGCGGTTACCTCTCTCACCCATCCTAATGGGGACCTGGTCTGCAAGCCAGGCATGTACCCTGACTGGGAATCAAACCAGTGACCCTTTGGTTCACAGGCCTGTGCTCAATCCACTGAGCTACACCAGCCAGGCTGCCTCATGCCCTTTTCTGATTATTTTTCTTTAGTCTCCTGTGCCTCTGTCTGGACATTGCCTCCTGACCTATGTTTTACTTCATTATTTCTGTCTTTAGTTTAGTCCAATTTACTGTTAAGCTCCTCTGTGAGTTCATAATTTCAATAACCTTACTTTTCAATTCTAGAATGTTTACTCATTTGTGTGCATATTTTCTACTTTTTTTTGTTGAACCCCCCCCCCCGCCGCATCTTTCCATTTAGTTGCTTGTAATAGTCATTATAGTTAATCAACATCCAGTGTGGTCTATTTCTATCACATGTTTATATCCATCTATCTATCTATTGATTTCCCTCCAACTTCTTCGGTCTGTCTAATCCAGGCCTCATGATGCCTTATTGTTTTTGAGTATGTGCCCAAAATTGTGTGACACATTTAAAGATACTTTGCCACTCTAGATGGTTATATTTCTCCAGATAAGTTTTATTTTTGCTTCTGGTGGGCAGATAGATTATGGTCCAGTCACCTTCATGTAAAACTGAGTTTCTGCCCTTCTCAGGTCTGGCTAACATCCAGGTAACTTTTGTCCCCGTATGTGGCCCTTCCAGCACCCCACCCAAAGCCTGTGGTGTTTATGGGGTGCTTCATCCACAATGGACCTTTCTTGTTGATGCTCCCAGTTTAAAATCTTTGTTTAATGAGACTTCCAAAAGTTCCACTCAGTTTTCTGGTCTGTCATCTTCTGCCTCTACTTTCAGAATCAGCAAACCATGCATGTAAAACTAACCCCAAAGGATAAATTCCTCTTTCTCAGTTTCCTTCCCCTTTTATACCTTAAAACATAAATTCTATCTGCCTTGGAAAGCTCTCAAGGCCTGGAAATAAATGTTCTACATTTTCTTTAAATTTCTTCTTCTTCTTCTTCTTCTTCTTCTTCTTCTTCTTCTTTTTCTCCCCTGCTAGAGGAAAGTTTAGTCTAAAAAACAAACAAACAAACCTTGCCAGACATTCAGGCATTTCTGGGAACCAAACCTTCCATCAGCATTTTTGAGTCTACTTCCCAGTTTGTTTATTTAACCCTCTATAGTTCCAGTCCACCTATCTCTGTCCTGGAAGGCCAGAGCTCCTGAACTGGTCTACCAACTCTATTTTTCTTTTCTTTAATAAATATAAAATGTATGTTTATTTTGCTCTGTTATTGCTAAATAGAAGAAGGCAATAATCGACAAGAACATGTGGTTCTGTCCAGGTTGAAATCCAGTTCCACTTCTTACTTGACACACAACACTAACCAAATTAGCTAATTCTCTGAGCCTCAGTGTTCTCATCTATAAAATAGGTTTATGGTTAAAGGGACTTATCTAAGGAAAAGAAGATAAAAAATATGAACAGTAAAATGACAACAAACTCACAGCTATTAACAACTGAACCTAAAACAAAAACAAACTAAGCAAACAACTAGAACAGGAATAGAATCACAGAAATGGAGATCACACAGAGGGTTGTCATCAGGGGATGGGGTGGGGAGAGAGGGGGAAAAGGTAGAGGAATAAGAAGCATAAATGGTAGGTAGAAGATAGACAGGGGGAGGTTAAGAATAGTATAGGAAATATAGAAGCCAAAGAACTCATATATATGACCCATGGACATGAACTAAAGAGGGGGAGTGTGGGGAGGAAGGGGTGTGCAGGGCGGGGGGTGGGGAGGAGATAGGACAACTGTAATAGCATAACCAATAAAATATATTAAAAAATAGGTTTATGAAGAAAACTCCTTCACAGAGTCATGTGAGGATTAAGTAAACTGTCCATTTGGAGGACTCAGAATTGCATCTGGCATATAATAAGTGCTCAGGACATATTAGCTGTTGTTTTTATTGCTTCCTCCAATTCTGTCTCTGGGAAGTGGTTGTACAGATATATTTTAGACTAAAATCTTATTATGCCAGGATTCTTTTTTAAAAGATTTTATTTATTTATCTATCTATCTATCTATCTATCTATCTATTTATTTATTTTAGAGAGGGAGAGGAACATCAGTGTGGGGTTGCCTCTCAAGTGCCCTCTGCTGGGGACCTGGCCCTCAACCCAGGCATGTGTTCTGACTGGGAATCAAACCAGTGACCCCATGTTTTGCAGGTATCCACATGTGACCATTAGAACTACTTGTAGCTGAGAAATTTGAGCAGAAATAACGTGTGTCACTTCCAGGCCAGAGACTTTTCCAAGCAGACATATGTTCTCTGCTCTCTCCTCTGTCCCTCTTTCCGTCAGTTGAAAGTGGAAGACACTATTGCCCAAGAGGATGGTGGTGGCACAATTAGAAGAGGCTAGAGTTCCTGGATCTTTCTAGCAAGGAAATTGAAATTCTGCCCAGAAAACCCACATGAGCATTTACATGAGTGAGAAACAAATTCCCTTCATGTTAAGACGCTGGGTATTTACTTTTCATACCGGTCAGAATGGCCATCATAAACAAATCAAGAAACAGCAAGTGCTGGAGAGGATGTGGAGAAAAGGGAACCCTAGTGCACTACTGGTGGGAAAGCAGACTGGGGCAGCCACTGTGGAAAACAGTATGGAATTTCTTCAAAAAACTAAAAATGGAACTGCCTTTTGACCCAGCAATTCCACTGCTGGGATTATACCCTAAGAGGCCTGAAACACCAATCCAAAAGAACCTATGCACCCCAATGTTCATAGCAGCACAATTTACAATAGCCAAGTGCTGGAAGCAACCTAAGTGCTCCTCAGTCAATGAGTGGATCAAGACACTATGGCACATTTACACAGTGGAATATTATGCAGCAGAAAGAAAGGAGGAGATCCTACCCTTTGCAACAGCATGGATGGGACTGGAGAGCATTATGCTAAGTGAAATAAGCCAGGTGGTGAAAGACAAATACCATATGATCTCACCTATAAGAGAAATCAAATCAACAAAACATATAAGCAAGCAAAATAGAACCAGAGACATTGCAATAAAGAACAAACTGACAGTAACCAGAGGGGAGGAGGGAGGGGGAGAAGGGGGGAAAGAAAGGAAGAAGGGTCATCAAGGAACATGCATAAAGGACCTATGGACAAAGCCAAAGGGGGATAGGATTTTGGGCGTGTGTATGGGGGCGGGGGGGGGGGAGTGGTGAGGGGAAATGGAGACAATTGTACTCGAACAACAATTTAAAAAAAAAGACGCTGGTATTTAGAAACTGAGGAACAAAATACAATCAGAGTCATTGACACATGGAACAGACTGAGGGCCATCAGAGGGGAGGGGGAGAGGGGACTGGATAAAAGAAGGCAAAGGAATTAGCCAAAGAACAGACATGCATGACCCATGGACACAGACAACAGGACAGAGGGGAGGGGAGCAAAGGGGGAAAAATGAGGATGTCTGCAATTGTGTCAACAATAAAACTCAAGTAAAAAAGAAAAAAAGACACTGGAATGTAGGATTGACTTGTTACAGTGGCTAGTGCTACCTTTTCTTACACCATGATGGTAGTTACATAACTTCTGATTCGCTGTTTGAAACTGTTCTGTCATTGGACGGAGGCTCCGTTGAGGGTGGGGACTATATCTACTGTGTTCACACCTGTATCTAAACACCAAGCACGTGGCAGGCAGCTGATAAACATTGCTCAGCTGGCTTCTGGAGAAAGGGAATTCGCAAACTCACTGTTATGAAGTTTATAGGGGAGTCGACTTGCCCAGCATCACTGAGGCTGTGGGCAGCAAGATCGGAGGAGGATCTTGCCCCATTTGACTTCCCAGCCGGGGCTCTGTGCCTCTTTTGACATCTTCACCAAGTTCCGACTACAGACTCATGAGAACAGCCGAAACACGGAGCACCAACCACACCCGGTGCTGGTGAGGATGTGGAACAACAGGAAGTCTCATGCATTGCTGCTGGGAATGCAAAATGGTGCAGTCCCTTTGGAAAGCAATTTTGGCCCCTTCTTACACAACTAAACCTATTTTTAAAAGATTTTCTTTCTTTATTTTTAGAGAAAGGGGAAGGAAGGGAGAAACATCAATCAGTTGCTTCTCGTATGCCCCCAACTGGGAGCCGAACTTGCTACCCAGGCAGCATGTGCCCTGACTGGGAATCGAACCAGTGACCTTTCACTTTGCAGGACAATGTCCAACTCACTGAGCCATGCCAGTCAGGTTCAAGATTAAACATATTCTTGCCACATTCTCGAACAATTGTGCTTCTTAATATTTACCCAAAGGAGTTGAAAATTTCCGTCCACGCGAAAACCTACACATGGGTGTTTATTTATAGCAGCTTTATTCACAATTGCCAGAACTTGGACACAAGCCAAATGTCTTCAGCCAGTGAATGGATGAACTGTGGTCCATCCAGACAATGGATATTCTTCAGTGAACAAAGAAAAGCTATGAAGACGTGGAAGAAACTTATATGCATCTTAGTCAGTGAAAAAGGCCAATCTGAAAAGGCTATATACTGTAGGGCTCCAACTCTGTGATGTTCTAGAAAAGGCAAAACTATGGAGACAGCCCTGGCTGGTGTGGCTCAGTGGATTGAGTGCTGGCCTGTGAACCAAAGGGTCTCCGGTTCAATTCCCAGTCAAGGCACATGCCTGGGTTGTGGGCCAGGTCCCCAGTAGGGGGCGCACCAGAGGCAACCACACATTGATGTTTCTCTCCCTCTCTTTCTTCCTCCTTTCCCCTCTGTCTAAAAATAAATCAATAAAATCTTTAAAAAAAAAACTATGGAGACTGTAAGAAGATCAGTAGTGGCCAGGGTTAGAGTAGTGAGGGAGGAATGGATGGAGCAAGGAAAACTTTTAGAGCTGTGAACCTCTTCTGTGTGATACTGTAATGATGGACACACTTCATTACATAACTGGTCCAACCCCACAGAACATACAACACTGAGAATGAGTCCTAAGGTAAACCATGGACTTTGGGTGATGATAATGTGTCAACGTAAAGTCATCAGTTGTAACGAATGCACCACTCTGGCCCTGGCTGGGTGGCTCAACTGGTTGGAACATCACCAACATGAACCCAAACACTAAAAGACTGTGGGTTCAATCCCCAGCTGAGGCCCATATGGGAGGCAACCGATCAATGTTTCTCTCTCTTCCTCCCCCTCCTTCCTCTCTCTCTCAAATCAATAAACATTCCCTTGGGTGAGGATTAAAATAAATATACCATTCTGGTGCCAGCATGTTGATAATGGGGAGGCTGTGTACATATTGGCGTTGGGGGTTCATGGCAAAAGCTCTCTACATCTTTCCATTCGATTTCTCCTTGGACCTAAAACTAGCCTAAGAAATAAAATCTATTTTTAAGTAAACCACTGAGTTACCCAGCTGAACCTGCTGTCTGGGTTGTGGTGTGTAAAACAGGCGATCAGCGGTTTGCAAAACAGTTGAGACATCTGTCAGCCTCTGAAGGATCCTTCACCACGGAAGAGGCAGGCGGTGGGGAGAACAACACTCGAGCAAAGGAGTTATTTTTCCCTTTTTGAGAGAAAATCAGCAAGGAAACTGAAACTTGCTTTTGGACATCACTTCCTACATATCTGCCTGTCCCTTGGCTTCTTGCATGCTGCTGTTTGCCTGGGCTGTCTCGGTCTATTTCCGGTTCCTTCTTGGAGAGCCCCCGCCCACCCCAGCTGTGGTGGAAGGAAAGCCCCTAATCTTGTGGACCAGCCCTTTTGCTGGTTGAGTGAGTAACACCAGGACTCAATGATTCCAAGAGGACTTCAGTCAATGACGAAAACACAGCGTCTTCTACCCACGCAGCCGGGTCCCCTGTCCCAGGCTGGCAGCCACAGCTTAGAGACTTAATCAAGGGCAGAATCTGAGTAACATGGGGGCCTCTCACCTGCACGTGTCTTCCAGGGCCCAGGTTGGGCCACTCAGGCCCAAGGCCCTTGCCCCCAGGTCAAGGGGAGATTCTGAAGAGTTGAGAATTTGTCCCCCGCACCCCAGCTGCCCAACATGGTGGCCACCAGTCATGTGTGGCTATTGAGCAGTTGACATGAAGCCGGTGTCAACTGGGAGACACGGCAGGTTGGAAACACACACTGGACTCGGAAGACATAGTATGCACAAAGGACTTACGATATCCTTTTGAACATTTTTCACATGGAAGACATTTTAAAATAGGCTGGGTTCAAAACAGAAACAAGCCCGCCCCTGGCAGTGTAGCTCAGTTGGTTGGAGCATCATCCCACACACCAAAAGTTTGGGGTTCTACCCCCGATCAGGGCCCGACATACCTAGGTTGCTGGTTTCATTCCTGGTCAAGGTGGGTAGGGGAGGCAACCAATTGATGTCTCTCTCTCTCTCTCTCCCTCTCCTTCTCTCTCTCAAATCAATAAACATATCCTCAGGTGAGGATTAAAAAAAAATCATAGACACAAAGAACAAACAGAAGGTCACCAGATGGAAGGAGGTTTTGCCTGGGTGGAAAAGGCGAAGAGATCAAGTACAGATTGGCAGTCACCACATAGTCTAGTGCATGTAAAGTACAGCATGAGAGGGAAATATAGCCAATAATATTCTGACAACCGGGGAGGGTGTCAGATGGGGCACTAGACTTATCTGGGGGGAACACTTTGTAAGTTATTTAAATGTCTAGCCAGTATGTTGTATACCCAAGACAAATCTAATACTAAATGTCAACTGTGATGGAAAAATGAAAATAGAATAAAATAGCTTGGATGACATAAAACTCATCATTGTAATCAATCTCCATGAGTTCCCTCCTGCTTTTTTCATGGAGATACTAGGAAATTTTAAAATGCGTGTGCAGCTCGTATTTGTGGTCTAAGCTACATTTTTATTGGATGGGGCTGGTTTGCAGAGTGTTATGCTAGTTTTGTGACTTCAGCCACGGAGGAAGTCTACAGTGCCACAGTTTTTCTCACACCACCCTCCAATGCATTTGTTTCTTTGTATGTGTTAAAAAGATTGTATTTATTGTAGGGAGAGGGGAAGGGAGGGAGAAACACCAGTGTGTGGTTGCCTCTTGCGCGTCCCCTATTGGGGACCTGGCCTGCAACCCAAGCATGTGCCCGGACTGGGAATCGAACTGGCGACCCTTCGGTTCTCAGTCTGGTGCTCAATCCACTGAGCCACACCAGCCAGGGCTTATTTTAATTGAGCTATGATTGACATAGGACCTTGTGTAAGTTTAAAGGGCCTTTCAAAGTGAGAGACACAAGCATTTATTTGAGATCAATAAGAAGACAATTCTGGACCCACGGATTCAAAGCCAAAAGCCCAAATGGCATTGTGATTGGGAGACACAGGCAAGAGGTATTTATGGGAAAGGGAGCAGGGAGAATTACATCAACAGAAGGAAGGGCATTGTCCTTGGTTCCGATACTATAACTTAGAAATGTCAACTCTCAGCAAGGTTGTTAATTTTTGGTTCAGTAGTCTTAACATCGGCTTTCTCATTCTCTCTGCCAACAGCTGTGTGGGACACCATGTTGCTTAAGCCCAGCCCAGAGGTCATTTTGTCGTGTTGTATCATCCGAAGTTTTGACATACAAGATGTGCCAGGCAGGTCCCCTGGGGTGGCAGCCCTGGATCCATTGGCAAGTGGCCCCACTCATGTTATTGTTTACAGGTGTAAACAACGTGATTATTTGATACACTTATACATTGAAATATGGATGCCACCATCCATATTTCAATGCTGACACTTCCATTACATCACCTAATTGTCGTGTGTGTGTGTGTGTGTGTGTGTGTGTGTGTGTGTGGTGTACAATATTTAAGATCCGGTTTTTCAGCCACTGGGAAGTATGTGACACTGTGTTGTTGACTAAAATTACAAAACTGTGTGTTAGACCTTCAGGGAGATCATACACAACCTCTTCACACTTTGCCCAGACAGGTGTTTCTTAGCCAGGACGCCAAAAATGCTAAAGAGAAAACAAAATACAGATCAGCCCTGGCCAAGTGGCTCAGTTGGTTGGAGCATGGTCCTGTCCACCAAAAGGCTGTAGGCTCGACCCCCAGTTTCTCTCTCTTTCTCCCTCCCCTTCCTCTCTCTCTAAAAAAAAATCAACAAATACATCCTTGCATGAGGGTTTTTTAAAAATACAGATCAACTGGACTATAATGAGATTTAGATATTCTGTTCTTTAAAATGCACAAAAGGGCCCTGGCTGGTATAGTTCAGTGGATTGAGAGCGGGCCGTGAACCAAAGGGTCGCCGGTTCAATTCCCAGTCAGGGCACGTGCCTGGGTTGCGGGCCAGGTCCCCGGTAGGGGATGTATGAGAGGCAACCACACATTGATGTTTCTCTCCCTCTCTTTCTCCTTTCCTTCCCCGCTCTCTCTAAAAACACATAAATAAAGTCTTAAAAATACACAAGAAAGTGAAATTTCAGCTAGACTAGAAGATATTCACAATGAATGCATCTGAAAAAGAACTCACACACGTAACAAGAGAAAGAACAAGCTTCCTACTGTTTCATTAAAGAGAAAAGGCAGTTGACTCATTTTAATGAGGAAATGAGAAAAAGACCCAAATAGACATTTCAGAAGACTAACAAAGATATCCAAATGACCCAAACTATATGAAAATGTCCCCAACCGTGTTAGTCATCAGAGAAACCACAACAGTACAGCTAATATAAAGCGTAGGAAACTTGACGAGTTTTCTGAGGGTGTGAAATAACCAGGAAACTGAAAGGCACTGGGTCTAAGCTGATACCATCGCTTTGAAAAATGTTTGCCAGGACCCACAAAAGCCGAATAAATGCACAACATGAAAAAAATAATTACAGTCCTAGGTTTATACCAGCAGAAATAGACATGCATGCTCATTGAGAGATAGGTATTAAGGTGTTGAAAACAGCCCTGGCTGGTGTGGCTCAGTGGATTGAGCGCTGGTCTGCAAACCAAAGGGTCGCCAGTTCAATTCCCAGTCAGGGCACATGCCTGGGTTGTGGGCCAGGTCCCCAGTAGGGGGTGCACAAGAAGCAACCACACATTGATGTTTCTCTCTCCCTCTCTTTCTCCTTCCCTTCCCCCTCTCTAAAAATAAATAAAGAAATCTTTAAAAAAAAAGATATTGAAAGTGATATGACCTATCTTAACCAACTAAACAGAAACAGACTCACAGAAACAGAGAATAAACTGGTGGTTGCCAGATGGGAGGTGGGGGTTGGGAGGCTAGGTGTAAAAGGGGGTGGGGTTAAGAACAGATTGGTGGTTAAAGAATAGTCACTGAGATGTAACGCACAGCACAGAGAATACAGTCAACAATATTGTAATAGCTGTATGGTGTCAGATGGGTACTAGATTCTTGAGGGGAAGCACCTCGTAATTTCCATAAACATCTACCCGCTATGCTGTTCGGTGTGTTGTCTAGTTGAGGCAGGGAAGTGCCGGGTGGGGCAGGGTGGGGTACATACACCACAGACACACATTCTATTTTGATCAGTTTTCTGGTTTTCTTGTGGTATGTTGATTTCACAGGTTTTTTTTTAATGTTTTTTGTTTGTTTGTTTAATTTTCTCTAAATTGGCCTTTCAACATTAACCAGCCACACGAAGGTACATGTGGACCAATCGGCTTTCAGAAGAAAACAAAACAAAACAAAACCCTGATCTGTAGCTTTTGCCAATTTCTGTGGTATAAATACAGACCCCAAGGCTGAGTTTGAGCTACCAAAGTGGTGTCACCGAACATGGAATTGGAAAGAGATGCCCACAACCAGGTGACCGGAGCCAATCTGAGCTGCCTGGCCCCAGCAGACCACAGAGGGTAGCATTAGGTACAGTGAAAATTGTATTAGTCCAAAGGCCCGGAGCTATAGGGCTCTCTTAAAGAGAAATAAAGTTTAGGGAGGGAGAGGTGGAACAGTGAGCAGCAAGAGGGTGGAAAGGAGGAGGAAAGAGAGAATGGGAGGGAGACGATGGGGGCAGAGGGGGGCAGGGAGATGAAGAGGACAGATAAAGAAGATAGATATTTAGATAGCGAGGTACTGTAGATAGATAAGAGATGGATGGATGAATGGATGGATGGATGGGCAGATAGACAGATAAAGAGACACACAGAGAGACAGACAAACATATAGACAGGTAGAGCTGGATGATACACAGATGATCCTTAAAGGATACGTACATATTTAGACATAAATACCAGATAGGTAACTGATAGATGACAGCCCATGGTGATGAAGTTTAATAGACAGATGTAGAGAAATAATAAATAGACATACACAGATGTGAGAG
>VMDR010015465.1:0-22278 GCA_007922815.1 Macrotus californicus | reverse complement strand
AACTGTGTGTTCCAAAGAATTAAAAAATAAATTATTTTAAACTTAGGTAAACAACATCCCATTGTCATAAATTGAATGGACATTATTTTCTATCTGAAGCAAACACGATACATTGAAAAGGAATATGCTGCCCCATTTTTGCCTGAGAACATGTTAGCCAGTTAGTCTGAAATATTTAAATAATGAATCCTCAGAAAACTGTAGTCACTTGGATTTTTCATAGAGTAACACTGAGACTCCATGATTTGGCTTTATGTGGAATATCTTTGAAGATTGGATTCAGTTAGGAGATGGCTTTTTCTTCTGACAAGTTAGAGGATATTAAGCTGCTTCCATTGGCACTGTGTTAGGCAGATCCCAGAGAACATTCAGATGCACAAAAAGCCCATGAACGCTGATAGGGCAGAGCTCTACCACATGACATCAACAGATGCCTTTTCTAGATTAAAGCAGGCAGCTGGCATTCCACAGAGTATGCTGGGAAAGAACAATCTTCTTAGCAGTCTTGCAGAAAACTGTATTTAAAATCTCAACTGTGAATAACTGTTGATAGAGAGACTAAGAATTCTGATAAAGGGAAGTGATAACTCAGCACAAACCTTCCAGGTTTACGGGACATAAAGAAGAAAATTTGCAAACTCTAGGTGACAAAGCAGAAGAGAACAGGGAAGGTTACATGAGTGATCCTGCACTTAAATTTTCACCAGTTTCTTAGAAAAGATTAGATTTAGTCCTGGATGCTTGTGGCTTTGAGCATCAGCCTGTGAACTGAAATGTTGTTGGTTTGATTCCCAGTCAGAGCACATGCCTGGGTTGCACGGGCCAGGTCCCCATTTGGGCGCGTGCAAGAAGCAACCAGTTGATGTTTTTTTCACACATCAATGTTTCTCTCCCTCTCTTTCCCCCTCCCTCCCCTCTCTGTAAAAATAAATAAAATCTTAAAAAAGAAGAAAAAAATAGATTTAAAATGAGGACCTAAATTTGAATCTGTGTATGAATATTTGTGATAAGGTTTATATCATTCTCACTCACTTGTCTTTTTAAAGTTCTCAATTGAGTAATATCTTCAAGCAGAAGTATCAATAGATAATTTTTTTTCACTGACATATCCCAGCACCTAGAACAGTGATGGTACGAAATAGCTGCTAAGTAAATATTTGTTGAATGACTAAATGAATAGGTGCCAATAGCCACTGATGCCTCTCAGTGGTGGCAGGGAGTCTGAGGGTCAACGAGGAGGGAGAGTATGTCTGCTGGCCAATTACTGTTAGTTGTGCTCCTGGTCTGCCCCTCTTGCTGGTGCTGCTAGTCTCTCCTGGTGCTGTTGATAGAGTTCCTATATCATCCAGGGAAGAAGGATCTACCCGGACCACTGTCTTGGCTCACACTTTTGTAGCAAAATCCCATAGACTGAGTGGCTTAAACAACGGACATTTATTTTCTCACAGTTCTGGAGACTGCGAGTTTGAGATCAGGCTGCCATCATAGGTGGGTTCTGGTGTGAGTCTTCTTTCAGCTGCCTGCCCTGTGGCTATGTGCTCTCATGCCCTTTCCTCTGCATGTGCACATGGAGAGAGAGAGAGAGGCCTCTTTCTCCCTCCTCTTCTTAGAAGGGCACTAATCCCATCATGAGGCTCCCACCCTCATGACCTCATCTGAGCCTATATCTCCCAAAGGTTCCGATTCCAACTACCGTCACATGGGGGAGTAGGTCTTCAACATATGTATTTTGGGAGGACATAGACATTCAGCCCATAACTGTCACCTTCTGTCATCAGCTTGCAGGTCCTGAAGGTGCAGGGTCTGTGCCATCATCTCCGGTTGGGTGGGAAGTCCCAAGAAGCACTTGATAGTGTGTTGCTCCCAGGTCCTAAACCAGTTCGCTTTCATCTTTCCATTTTTCAGGGTTCTCCTTGGATTGCTTCTTGTGTTTTGGAGGTTTTTTGTATTTAATGAAACAGACGAAAAAGAAATCAGTCTATGCTATCTCATTTCCACCAGAAATTGCATCTAACTTTGAAGTCCATGAAGTTCAGCTAAATGCCACCTCCTTATTGTCATGAGCTTCCCCTGAACATTTGCCAACATCAGGTCTTGATCATCCTGTTGTGATCCAGCTAGTGCCAAAGCCAACTACCACCATTTAGGGACTTGCTCAGCTGCACGTTATCTGGTTAGAAAACCTACTTATCAGCTCTGCTTTAAAACTACTTGATTAAGATGAGAATGGACCCACTATGTTAGAGAACGAGAAGTGGAAAATTGCTTTTAAAAGTCCATTTTGTTCACTTCTGCCTTACTCATAGTCAGAGAAATTGAGTTGCGTTAGTGTGGGACTTTCCCTCTCTCTTGTTGGCAGGACTGAGTCTCTTAATTCTGTTTTCTTTTCATTTTGTTCAGTGAATTAAGTCATCATAAAAATGTTTTAACTGAGCTTATTATGCTTGAAAAAGAGTGACGAAAACTATTTTGACTTATTACTTTCTGTATGGTTAGGATAATCAAACATTCAGCAAGGAAGAATAAAAGCACCGTAGGTGGTATAAATGAGCATGAAAAAGAGCTTCCAAAAAATCTCTTCCAAATAGAGAACACTTCCCGCTCCCTCCCCTCCCTTCTCCCCACTCCACCCACGTCCTCTCCCTACTTTTAGACTGTTCCTAAAGCAGGAAGTAAAAGTTGTGAGTGGGAAGGGTTGGGGAGTGTGTATGTGTAACCAACAAGGGAATTTATCTCTTGATGAATCAGAGTGATTGTACTATAATCACACGTTCCCACCTACAGTCCCGAACTCCTGTGTCAGCATTCAGCTGCCTTTGCAACGGGCAAGTGGCTCCTTCTGTTTCCTTCTTCAGCTTTCCAAATAAAACGATACAATCCGAAAATTCAAGCTCTGAGGAACCTTGAGACCACCAGACTCCAGCCTCTCATTTACAGGAGAGAACTTGAGAGACTAGGTAAGAACATGATGACAATGATTCACGCTCATGCCCTTGTGAGAGTTGGGGGTAGGTTGAGAACCGATGGCGTTCAGGCCAGCCCTGTTTTTATGACACCAGGTTGTCTCATTTCAGCTGTGGCCACTAGGAGCTGTCACGCAAGCCTGATATTTGGTAAGGTCAGGAGTACATCAGAAGCTCTCCCTGCTGCTTGGGACTATAAAAATGTCAGGAAAACAAACAAACGGTAGTAACAACTTACAAATTGAAATGTATAGTCAATATTCCTGTATTACTATATCTATTTTATTTTTAACTTTTCTTTCCATTGCTTATAAAAGAATAGAAACATTATGAGGATTAGAGGGATATTTTTGTCTTAATATTGAAACTCTTTCTGTCGGAATAGGACAGAGTGGCTTATGGCTCAGGAACTTAAGGGAAGGGAGGAGACCAACACTCAGACCAAGGAGCAACAGGTTCTCATTTTCTGCTGTGTGCCCAGCTCGGAGACAGGACCCACCATGTGGGAAACACTCAGTAAATACTTGTTTTGATGAATCCTTGAATGAACATTTCCTACAATCAAGTTGTGTTGTCTTCCAGGCTTTATATAGTGGAACAGAGCAATTGATGCCGGCATTATCAGAGGGCTGAGCAGAAGTTGGAAACTGTTCGAAAAGTCTGTTTGATCAACCCCAGATAAGAGGAGAGTCAGACCAGAGATCTGCTGAAGTGGGAATCCCACCTCCCAAGCCCCAATGCGTGCCTGAGAGATGCACGGTATTGTTAATGCATCAATTACTCGAAAAGGAAAAAGTATCTCCTATAAAGGTAGGGAGAGAAAAAAAATAGACAAGACCAAACACTTCTCTCCCATTTTTGTATGGATCTGGATATAATATTCCTGTCTGGAAGAATAAAGCGTGATCATATTCAAGTGTAATTAAATTTATGTCAAATTAGGCAAGATTTGATTTCTGGCCATCTGTGCATCTGCAGACTGACGGCTGGAACACGTGAGGTAAGCAGGGAGCTTGTGCAGAAATAGAGGAAGCTTTTGAAGGGAGTATCAGAGAGCAAGGTGGCTTGAGGCAGGTTGGGAAAGTTCAGAGGTAAGTCTCTATGAGAGTATTTCAAGTTTCAATAAAGGGACTTTTCTCAAGGAGAGAAGGAAGATCTGCAGAAAGAGAAATAAAATAATTTTAAGTCCCATCTGATCATAAAACTAGGGAGGGGTCGACAAGCTGTTGAAAAACTTAGCTGGGCATTCATTAGGATCATAGTGACCAAGATAGTCAGTTATCTGAAAGATGCTCTTGTGGCAATGAGATCAGATGTGTAGAGGACAGCCCAGAAGGGCGGAATTGGGGCTGTGAGGGAGGTTTTGATGAGAAATACTTCCCTGAACATAAAGCCAAAGTTTCCAATAATTAAAACTGTTTAAGTTTGTAATGACCTCGCTTAGGAACTACTTTTCTCTTATTGCGGGTAGTGTTCAAATACAGGCCCTTTCACCACTTAACAAAGACAACGTAAGGGGAATCCGAGAATACCATAGATTCACCACTGTAAGGTCCTTAATGAACTCCTACACACCCAAATCCAGCCAGCTCTGATTTTATGGTTTTTCTAAAATCACTCTGGTGATTGTAAGCTTTAGGAATAGAAAAAAGAACCTGGTAGGCCCTTTAGACATCCACTCCAGAAGGAGAAGCTGAGCACCGTTAGAACTGTGTATGTTTTTCGACACCAATGTTCCATATTGACTTGACTCTCATAATGGCTCAGATTCAGTGAATCAGTCTGTGTTTCCCTCAGCGAAGCTCCACCAAATGGTTTGTACGTATATAAACACCCACACAATTATATTTATGTACTTATTGCTCACGGTGGAAAACATCAGTGGGTTCCTCTCTAATGGATCTAACAAATACCTGTTTTATCAATAATGCTCCTGGTAAGAAACAAAATTCATCCCAGATTATTCAAATTAAGAGACCTTAATGAGGAGACTACTCACAGAACGGTGGGCACTATTAGGTAACCAATACGATTCTGAGACTCGCAGTAGCCAGAGGCTTTTACTGCTGCTCAGGCTGAAGAAAACACAGAGGAATCAATACTCTGGGAGCCAGTATGAGCTGGAACAGTGGCAGAAGAGCTGCCCAGCTGGACCTGGACTTGTGGTGGGTCACGTTTCTGCCCAGCTGGATGGAGCAGGGGAGGAAGAAGCCTATAGCTCTCTCTTCCCATTCTGTGATCTTTCAATGCCGTTTTGTAGTCCCTACCAGTTAGAATTGACCAGCAAAGGGAGCCCACATCGATTACATCTGTACTTTTTACTGGTTATTATTTATATATTTTTATTTTTAATTTTTTTTTTGTAACTGCTGTTTTGTAAGGTCTTTTGGCACAGGTTTCAGGTTGTGTCTTATTTTATATCTAACAGACTGCTCATTGCATAGAGGCTTATGCTTATTTTACTTTTCATTTCTTCCTACATTGTCTTCCCTTTTGTTTTTTCTAAGTAAGATTTTATTTTCCAGTTCTTCTCCTTACATATGTCACACAATGCTGCAAAATCTGGTGGCATTTTCTTTATCAAAAGCCTGTAACTGTTTATATTAATAACTTAACGACTGACAAATATGACTCCTGAACAAATGACATAAAGTGTTAATAGACAGCAGCTAAAGTCTGTAATGCCAGCTGTTTAAATCAATGGAATCATTGCTAGAACATCGGGTGTGTGTTAATGGACATGAGAAAGCCAGAGTCATCTCAAGAACTGAACATTTATTCGAAAATGTATCAAATGTTATATCATCCTAAGCCTTTGAAGTTCAGTTTTGTAAAACTGCATGTTTGAATGAAATATAAATACATAGTCACATCTTTTGAAGTTTCTCCGACACCAATTTCTACAGATGCTTTATGTTTTGATCTACAAATAAATGTCTTTGGTGTTCTCTCTACTTCCCTTTATCCACTGCCCCCACTCTCATTTTTCTCTCCTGTCTGCAGCTCTATATTTATCACCTGGATAACATCTCACCGTGTTTAGATTTAGAGGGCTTCTCCAACCCCGTAAACAGCTGTCGTTTAAAATAAGATGGTTATTGCAGATCGAAGAATGGAGAGTAGAACTTGTGAGAATTAAAGATCATCTATTGATAGATTCCCTCAACAATTCAACCCATTAAAGGTTAAGAAATGGATCGCTCGAGACTTTATTTAGCTTCAAGTTACGCAGGCCTAAATCTGGCAAGGACACACATTGACTTCCATTTTAAAAACATTCTTCTTTAGTGCTTCAAAGGAGCAGGTTTGGACTAATTGTTTGGGGGAAAGAAATGATATATAGATGTAGATCTAGATACAGATCTCTAAACAAAATGAAAACGAAAATGATTTAATGTCCCTTGGCAAGACCTGCAGAAAGAGAGAATTCAGGGAATTTTTGTGTAATATGTTATGATCATTTTTAATTTGTAATGCTCAACAGGACTGCATATAAATTCAGGATATCCACAATAGGGAAATAAGGTTAGAACTCCCAGTAAAGGCGGCAGGAGATGTAGCAGGAAAGATCCCTTTGGAGAAACACCGCTATATAAATGCCTAGAGGAAGGAATCCAGAAATGATGGTCCCACTTCAAGTCACCTACCTCAGGTCCTGATGGGGGAAGGTACAGCTGCCATGCTACTTACTCTCTGATGGCGCTGCGCTTGGACCTAAGTTCTATCCCTTATCATGGGGGTTGTTAGAGTTCTCTGGAGTTTTATGGTCTCTACAGGAGAGCATTGTATAAAGTCAGAGAAGGATGTCACTTTTAGGTGGGCTACTAGTGGCTTCTATTTCATTTCCATTTCTTCTCCAACCCTGTCTGCTCTACTAAAAAATGAAACAAACAGAACCAGTTCCTCATGTCAAGGCGGGAAGAGGCTCTTCCTCATTGAACACTAAATCTGTTTTTTCTTTCTTTTTAAAAATATCTTATTTTATTGTTGTTCAGTTACAGTTGTCCCCTTTCCCCGCCTTGCTCTCCCCTGCTCCATCCTACCCCTGCTCCCAGAGATAATCCCCACCCCATTGTCCTTGACCATGAGTCCCTTTGTACTTGTTCCTTGACTTGACCCTTTCCCTTCTTTAACCCATTATCCCTCTCCTCCCTTCCTTCTGGTCACTGTCAGTTTGTTCTACATTTCCACGTCTCTGGTTCTTTTATGCTTGTTTGTTTGTTTGTTTTGTTGATTAGGTTCCACTTATAGGTGAGATCAGATGGCATCTGCCTTTCACCGCCTGGCTTATTTTCACTGAACATAATGCTCTCCAGTTCCATCCATGCTGTCACAGAGGGTAGGAGCTCCTTCTTTCTTCCTGCTGCGTAGTCTTTCATTGTGTAAATGTACTACAATTTTTTGATCCACTCATTTACCAAAGGGCACTTAGGTTGCTTCTCGCACTTGGCTATTGTAAATAGCACTGTTATGAAAATAGAGGGGCATGGGTTCTTTTGAATTGATGATTCAGGAATACCCAGCAGGGGGATCACTAGATCAAAAGGCAGTTCCAATTAGACTGACCCTTGATGCCCTGGAAATTTAACACTCATATGAAGGTGCTCTGTGGTGATAAAGACATTGTTCTATCCACCTTAAGATTAATGTTTCACATTTTTTTTCCCTTAAGAAGTGAGGATGCAATGCATAATTGAAGGTATTTTAAAATATCTGTAGGTCAGGCATAGATATAGTTGTCATTTCTTCGCATGTTCAAAAAATTTTTTTCTGGTGGCATGACTGGACAACTGTATCTAGTCAACATCCCTGTTAATAAACTGACTGTGGCCCATTTGAGGACAGAATATATGTCTTGTTTGTTGTCTGAAATCTATTGATGCCCTCTGGTATCAATAAAAAAAAAAAGCCAGTGTAAAAATGTACATATGGGGCACACAATGTACATATGGTAGAAAATTCCCTAACAATGGAGAGCATTCTTTTAAGAAATATTGCACCATTAAAGCTCTGGGTAGCACATAAACTGATATTGCATGGAAAAATACAGATATTGATGATACTGATGCTATGATGAAGAAAGTAGTACTGTTCTTGTCTTTCTGTCCTAAATAACTATAAACCTGGACTGCTCAGATGTGGGACAACTGGCACCACAGGCCTGTGATCCTTAAGGGAAGAGAAACGAAGAGGTAGCTCTATACTTGTACCAGATGGCCACACGGGGCCACTCTGTGTTTGGTGGTACAGAGAGGGGTGACCCAACCAAAGCACTAGGCCCTTTCTGAGTGGAGAAAACAAACATTTGATTTCAGGAAAGTAAGTCAGTGAGAATTTTCAAAGCTGATTACTGCAAAATAGGCAGCTATACAGAAAAAAAGTTTTAAAAATCTGCCCAGGGATCTTCTGGAGTCTGTCACTAAATAAGAAGCTTGCATGCCGAGGGTGACAGTCCATGAAGGCAGACAGCGAATGTCAGAGAAGCTGAAAACTTAACAATTCCCAGAGCTCACACAGAGTTGGGACACATTCAAGTTCATGTAGAGTAGAAAATCTCCCTGTACCACAGGGGCCTGTCATAGAAATCTCAGAAAGGTAACGCCTTAGGAGTATGGATGAAATAGCTGTGGATTCGAAGCTCCTAGAGATCTTTCCAGACAAACCTGGACAATATCAAGCTAATTTGCGAGGAACAATTGCTAGCCAAAATACAATTTTATATACTATAAAGAGTTGGTGCATGGGTGGTTCATTGGTAGCATTCTCAAATACTACAAGGAAAGCAGTAAAATCCAGACACTCAACCACAGGACCGCTGCCAATCAAGCATCATATTAAAAAATCACCTGACATATAAATAAGCAGGAAAATGTGACCCATAGCTGGGAAAAAATTCGATCAATACAGATAGACTTAGAAAGAAGAGAAATAAAGCAATTTGGTAGGTAAAAACTTTTAAAATGTTATCAAAATATGATTAAGAACTAAAGCAAGATATGAACTCAAGAAGAAGAGAATTAGAAGATATAAAAAAAGAGGTAGGCGCTACTTCTGGCAATCAAAACTATAGTACTTAAAGTAAAAATTTACTGAATGAGCTTAACAGCAGATTAGACACTGCAGAAAAAATCAATAAGATTAAAGATCTTGTGATAGAACCACCAAAATGAAGTGGTAAAAGGAAAGCAATAGAAAAAAAAAACTGAACAGTGACTCAGTGAACTGTGGGAAAATATCATCAATTTAATAAATAAGTTGGAATTCAGGGGATGATAAAAAATATTTGAGGACTTAATGGCTAAAACTTTTTCAAATTTGATGAACACTCTAAACGCACAAATTCAAAGAAACAATATTCAAATAGAATATTCAAATATTCAAACAGGACAGACAGAAAATTATACTGTGGTAAACCATAAAAAAAATTGCTGAAAAATCAGTGATGAAGAAAAAAACGGTTAAAGACATCCAGAGAAAAAAGAAAAAAAAAGAATCACCACAAACTTTCTATCATAAACGCAAGTTATAAGACAATGCGATAATGTTGTTAAAGTGATGAAAGGAAAAAAAACAAAAAAAAAACACTTGTCAACTGAAAATTCTGTGTCCAGCGAAGATTCCCTTCAAAAAGAAAAATAAAATACTTTGTCAGACACATAAAACCCAAGAGAATTTGTCCCCGGCAGACATCGTGGCCCACTTATAAATCAGGCCAAAGATGAGAAAACTCCACAGGTTTTGTTTGGTCTTTGCTTTTGTTCTTGTTGTAAGAAAGAAAATGTGGATCCCAGAAATGACATGAGAACTCCATGTTCATCACTGAGAAAAAAAAAATGTTTTAGAATGGATCTTTAACTAGTCGCCTGTAGCATTTAGAAGAGAAATTAGAAGAGGAGGCAAAAGCAGCAGCCAGCATAAGTTTAAAAAGCATGAAGAATGGTGAACCCACCTCAATATTTTCTTTATTGGTTGACTCAAGAGGCAGAATAAGAATATGTGAAAAGCACAGCTTATCTCAATTTTCAAAACGACCTTAACTAATTCCCTCCTGATCCCCTCTGGGCCAGGTGGAAAAATGTATATATGATGGCAATACACTTGAGTGTTGTCTCAGCCAATTAAGGATTTCAACCTAAAAGGCTGATAATGAAGAGGAAAAATTTAACAATCAAAGTTTGTAATTATTGAGAGGAAACAGAAAGTCCTAGAAGATATCAAATATTCTTTTATAATGGAAAAATATTTTGAGACTCAATAAAATATAGACTCAGCAGAATAGATTGATGCAAAAAGCATTGATTAGAGAGTAAACTGCAGAAACACTGTCCTTTAGTAACTCATGACTTTTCTTGTGTCACACTATTTCCCCTGTGGCTTTATGTCTTCATCTATTGAAAAAAAAAAGTATAGTTTTTGGACTTTAAAATCTCTAGAACCTTTATAGTTTCAATGGACTCTCTTCCTAATTTTCCATAAATAGTCACAAATCTATTTTGGTCATTCAGATACTCTAAAGTGGAGAGTTAAGACCCCACGTAAATCTGAGACATGCAACATCCCAACTCCAGATACTTTATTTAAATTTGAAACTCCATTTAGCATTTTATAATAACTTGTTCCTGCAAGGTTTTTCTGAAGTGGTTAAAAAAAAAGTTTATAAACTCTAGATAAAGGCAAATCCTTTAATTAAACATGCTGCGTCTGCCTAGGTACACACTAGATAGAAAATTGAAAGGCTTTTAAATATTTAAGAGGGAGGAATATAAATTGGTAAGAGAATATTATTAGGGAAGACAGGATGCATAAAGAATAGTCAAACAGAGATTAATTATTTCTCTCCTCCCCCAAAATAGTAGACATAATTACCAATGATGATGAAGTTCAAGGCTTCGTCTTTGTCTCTCACTTACTCCTCTTTCTACAAGAACTTCTTTCATTGACTTATATGAGATTTACTGGTAAAATGTAAATGATGGTAGGTCTTTTCTCTCTCTCACACACACACAAACACACACACGCACACACACACACACCCCACATAAGTACTGGTATTTCCAGAAGAGGCCTGTAAGCCTGAGTATGTAGACAAGATGTGAAACTCAGCAAAGTAAAAGCATTAGCAAGGAGACTCCTAAATATGGTGAGGATGAAATTGCTTAAAAAAGGACATATTAAGAAAAATATTTAAGGAATATCAATACCTTGATTAGTTTCTGCATATTACTGGTTCTTAACTTGTAGTCTTATTAAACAAGACAAATGCACATAATTATATTCTTATTTATCCTCAATACTACACAAACACTTTTAAAATATATTTTATAAATAAAAAATTTATCCTGAAAACTTTCTTGATTGGGAACTTACATCTAAGTGGTAACACTTCCTCTTGTTACCAGACTTCACCTAGGACTCCACTGTCACTTCAAAGTAATAGAGTTTCAGCCTCCAACTGTTGATCATTTATGCATAAGAAAAAGGAAGAATCATAAATTTTATGACTTGGAATATAAAACTAAGATTGTTCCTTTAAGAGAAAACTTTTTGAATCCATTAGAGGCCCCAAGAGAAATGGTAACACTCAGAAGTCTGGCGATGGAGGGAGAAATAAGAATATTAACTACCATAGTTCAATGACTACATTCTTGCTAGTGTTGCTTAAATATGTACCTCTAACCCAGATCTCTACCCCAAGACACAAACCCACATGCCTCGCTGTCTGTTCACATTTCAACTCAGATGCTTCCTAGGCAACTAGTGTTCTACAAAAACAGAATTGTTTCCTCCCCGAAAACTTCTCCTCATCTTATGTTTTCTGTCTCCTCTGAAAGGCCCCAAGGCATGATGTGACCAAAACAGGGTGGGCGGTGGTGGAGCAGGTTGGCTTCGGCTTGGGATGGGGACAGGGTAACGTGATCTTACATGCTAGTCATTGCGTTTTCCAAAGCAGCACTTGTTCTTTTCTGTAAGAAAGTTCACACCGGTTAAAAAATGCTGTGAAATGTGTCAAAAGGTTTGTAGCTACTTTTGTGTCTTATCAGGTATTACATCTATCACAATTCCAAAAGTTATAAATATTTTTCCTCTTCTGGGATTTGTGATATACTGTGGCAATATTTGCAGAGGCATTGTAATAAGATACAGAATTTAAAGAGGTTCCATGGGGCATGGGTCACCATGTCCCTTGATTTCATGCCTAAGATGCCACCATCACCTACATGCTTCAAGACAGAAACCTCAGAGGTTTCCTAAATGACACCTGCTATCTCATAATCAATCATCAATCACATTTGATTAGACCTCTCAGTATCAAAAGGGGTCTGGGGTGGGATTTTGTTCACTGAAACCTACTCTTGTCTTTTTGACTACTCAAGTTTCTCAATCCGGTGAGCATAGACAAAAGTGGGGGAAGCCAAGTGGAAAACAGAATAAATATCACATGGCATTCATTAGTGATGCTCACCGAGTATTCCTCAGCTTTCCACCTTCCAGGCATAGGGCTGGACTATGTTCCCACACCATCTTTTGAAATTAAGTCTTTCTTTGGACAATGAAATGTGAGGGGAAGTGACAAGTGACATGTATCAGTTCCCAGTGGGTCCTTTAAAAGCCAACGAGGTATTTATCACATCTCTCTCGCTTCCGCACTGATCTGAGAAGCGTATGCTGATGTAAAACTCTAACGTCTCAGGTCCCTGAACAATTGTGATGAAAAAACTCCCCATCTACTCACATTGGACATTTTTGTTGTGTTAGGCTACCAGCATTTAGGGTTTATTTATTTGGACAATATAAGCCAGTCCATCCTGCCTAATATTTATCATTTGAGAGTTGAGCAAATACCTAATATTTTTCTCCCTCCTAGACTCCATGGAGAATTTCTGACAAAGTTAGGTTGAAGAAGAGTAGTTCAAGTGAAGTCTCTCACTTTTTGCCCATTTAGTGTCAAATGCCTGGGACCGCGGAGGGAACTGTTCCCATCAGCCATCTGACAAAGAAGGTCAGGTCCACGCCTATGCTTCCAATCATCTTTACCCAAATCATGCAATAGGACTCCTCTGCAAACATTTCATCAGAGTCTTTGTGGTTAATTCATACCTCTTGCCTTCTCCCACATCTCAGCGTTGGGGCCCACATATCCAGGCTTGTCGGTGAAGAAATAGAATACTGTCTTGACCTCCAAAGGGGCCTCGAATTCAGTGATCTGCATGAGATTTGCTGACTTGCCCCCTGGTGATCAGGCTCTCATGTTATGGAGGCAGAACATGAGAGATTAAGTTATACCACAGCTCTTGTTTGTTAAGGCATCATAATGTTAAACACATAAATATGGTTCATTTAATATCTCAGGCTTTGACCATAATGTTAGCCACTCCTTTCTCAGGAAGAACTTAGAAAGTTATGAGAGGCGACATATTGGAAATGTTGGTGGAAAGTTCCTTCTGTCCTACAGGAAAGGTGGATTCTTAAAGATATGGGTAATTCTTCCACCTTCAAATCTCTCTCCCTAAATTACTGGCATTTCTCTATCTTTACTTCCACTGACGGAATTCAGGCCAACATGTTCCCTCATTTGGATTATACCAACAGAATTCTATCAGGCTACCTGACTACAGCTATGTCTTCTTCAGTCAGCCTTCTGTATGACAACCCAAGTGATATTTTTCTAAAAAATACAAATCAAAACCTTCAGGATCTTGCTTAAAATCTTCAATGCTTCCTCGTTGCTCTAAGGGTAAGGTCCACGAATCCCTATTGTGACCTAGGGGAGTCTGTAGCATCTGGTTCTTCTTTTTCTCCTTTGCCTCATCTTGTGCCACTAATTTCATGACTTATTACAACCACACTGAATTCACTCTCATCATCCCAAAGCACTCTCTTCCCTGTTGCCTCTGGGCAAGTGCATGGACCAGTCCACTTTCTAAAACAGTCTTCCCTGTCTTTATCGACTGTCCAAGGTCTACTAGCTCTTCAAATTTCCGATTAAAATGCCTTTTAAAGTGCCAAATTAATGCAAGTTAATTGCTCTATGCACAAATTGTAGAAAAAAAAAATGATCCTGGTGCCAACTCCACTTGAATGGTTTCATTTGTCAAACCCTGACTGCTGTCCTATGAGACCTAGAGGCAATGGATGCTCTAGAATTTAAAAAGAAATTTGATTCATCTTTCCTAACATTGTACAGTCATGGAAGGGCAGATGCTACCTGAGACAATTGCCTATGGAGATAAAGGTCATGAGGGCCCATTTTAATTTTGTAGGTGTAGGTCTTGGCCTAATGGGGTCCACAGTAGGCCCATGCTGAGGGTCCACACAGGGAATTTTGGCAAAGGTCCTATAATAATAAACAACCAATATTTTTCTAGTCTTAAATACTCTTTAACTCCCTAAATCGAATACTTTCTCCCCAACTCCTTAACTTACGCCTCCAAATTTTTTCTCTCCATTGACTTTTCCTCTTGATCTAAAAAAACATACTCATGTTATCATAAATGAATTATTTTATTTAATTTGTTGATGCTTCAGTCATTGTCTCTATTCTATGTCTGTTTCCTCTTGTTTCCACCCTCCTTGATAAAAGAGGCTACACCAAGTACCCTTATTCACTCAACATTCACTCAGTTCTCAGCCAAAGAACAGTCTGATCTTACCCTTAGCTTGATTCAAACTGACCCTCAGTGGTCAGGAAACTTCCTGTTAGTCAGAGACAGTGACATGTTCCCTGTCACCGTCTTCCATGATCTCGTCACCGTCTTCCATGATCTCCTCACAGTATATGATTGTGTTACTATCTCCTTGAAACTCTCTTTCTCTTTTCTAACTCCTAAGATCAATACTATTTTGATTCTACTTTTCATGTTATTTCTCCTGAAAAAGTCATTTTTCACTTTTTGAAAAAAAATTTCATATTTTCATCCTCATTTTTTGCATTATCTCTTAAATAAGTTCTTTTTAAAAAGATTTTATTTATTTATTTTTAGAGAGAGGGGAAGAAAAGGAGAAAGAGAGGCAGAGAAACATCAATGTGTGGTTGCCTCTCACATGCCCCCTACTGGGGACCTGGCCCGCAACCCATGCATGTGCCCTGACTTGGACTTGAACCAGCGACCCTTTGATTTGCAGGCCATCTCTCAATTCACTGAGCTACACCCACCAGGGCTAAATAAGTTCTTTAAAGAATCTCACAATTGTATTTTCAGCCACAAGTCAGTTAATTTTTTAAATATTTACTATATGATGAGCCCGGGTCTAGAATTAAGACTGTAAACATGAATTAGATATATGAGGTCTGTCCAGAAGGTATCAAGTCATGTAATATAAAAATATTTATTGAAGAAGATACAAGATACAAGAAACAGTGTATACAGGACAATGATGCCTCAGTCCCCTTCAAAGTAGGCACCTTGTGACCTTACACAGTTCTCCCAATCACGATCAGCTGCCCTGTTGGATTTTCCTGAATCTCATCGATGACAGTCTGAAATCTCTTTCCTTTCAAAGGTGATTTTAGTTTTGTGAAAAGGCAAAAGGCACAGGGCTCCAAATCTGGGCTGTAGGGGGGCTGAGTCATCTGGGTGATTTGATGTTTTGCTAAAAACTCTGCATGAGATGTGATGCACGAGCAGGCATGTTATCTTGATGAAGCTGCCCAACATCAGTTGTCCATGGCTGCGGCCTTCTGAATCATCCAAATAGTTTCTGTGGAGGAATGTTCAAGCTTAATGCAAAATCTGATGCAGATTCATTGCTCTACTGGCTCAGTTAATTTGAATGTGTTGGCCACACAGTACTGATGCTCACTCAATGGTGTCTACCACCCCCACTGACTAGTACAGTGAAGTCATCATTGTTCATGCATGCGCATTCCAGTCCACTCTCCTTGGCCGCCAAGTTATATCAATGTTGCTCAAACCTTTCTCACTATATTAATACTGGCTGGACTTTTTCTGGATAGACCTTGTGGGCAGAGGTCTATGGCACTGGCTCCAGAAGATCTGATGTACTAGGTCTAAAATGAGACATGAGATCTGTCTTTTGAACAAGGGTCCCAGGTAACTTGGTGGATTCAAGAAATACTGGTCTGGAATAGTAGTCCTTTAGTGTACCTAAGCATCACATGAGAAGCCTGTCAAAACAGCAGATTTCTGGGCTCTGTTTTCCTATAGTCAGATTTAATATGATTCAGATGGAATTTTTAAGAAGCACCTAAGCTATTCTTATACAAGGTGTATGAAGACAGTTCTGTAAGAACACTGATCTAACGAGACAGCAGTAGAAAAACATGTGGCAAAAACATATAGTGAGAATAGATATTTTGTTTCTTATGGTCCTGTTGGGTTCTCTGCCTTTCCCCTCCTACAGGCTTTGCATTGAGATCTTCCAGCAGGACTGAGTTAGTATATGGGAACCCAAGGCCCTTAGCTGATACCATGAGTATTAGCTTGCAAGCTAATCTATCTAAACTGGGCATGAAAAGGTCTTTTTTCCAGCCTGAAAACTCCCACTGTAATTTAATCTTCTATGGACCGCCTCCCTCTTCCATCCACTTTATAAATATGCAGAGTGGTGAAAGCGGGGTCCCTGTCGTGGAGTACACCTATGTGCGTCCAGCTGTGCCTGGCTAAAGCACCCCTCCCTGTGGTATAGTGAAGGCCTGGATTACATATACTCAGCTATTCACCTGCCTGTAAATGTCACTCATGAACCTTACTAGGTGTATTGCTAGTGGTGTGTGTTCCTGCCGACCACAGTGGACATTCCGCATTGTGTAGTCATGGGGTTTTAAGGAATCAATGAGTTAACAAGCCATCCTGGTGGTGGAACATCCTCCTGGTGATGATTACAGATCACCAAGATGGCTGGTGACCAGGTGACCATAATCACAGTAAGCCACAACCACCTTGGAGTGACCAGGTCACTTATCAGACTAAAATTCCTCCTACCCAGTAATTGTGGCTTTCATAAACTAGCAAATCTATAGATTCACTATATCATTAAAGCCCCAAAGTAAAAAGGATTATTTGGAAGTTCTAGAGGAGGGTATTAGCCTCAGGCTAAAAACAAACAGACAATCAAATGTAATGAGGCTGCTAGTAGCCAAGGGAAAGGGGCTGCTGGCCTCATCAGAGCCTGGGAAGATGCCACAGGAGGGCTTGCACCCATACAAACAAAAAAATTTACTCTATGGGAGCTACTCTTGTAGATCAGTAAGGCAGATGGGAACACAGAGATTCTGGCCTCTGCAGAGACCCAGAACAGACTTAAGAGAGATACAGAAATAAGCTCAGCAAATCAGAGCAGAATCAGGGCCTGGGCCTCACCCTAGGACCTGTTTCCCATTGTTCATCTCAGGCTCGCTTTCCCACTCTCCACCCCAAGGGGAGACCTTATATAAGGCTCTTTATATTGGACCTTATAAAGCTGTAGCTGGCTCATTTATCTGGCCTGCCTTGCTATTCTTTTGTTAGACTGTATAATTGAGTTGGACTTTCTGAGTTCCTGAGAGCCTGCGCTAGTGAGAAGACAGGTTAGTTGGATGAAATCATTCTGACCCCTGCTGATGGGATTCTATTACATTTGGCCAGGGGCATTGCTAAGAAACGACTGTAATCCTAAAACTTGCCGCAGTCATGCAATTGGAACAATACCACTTCCCAGGAGTAGAGAAATAAATTAGTCTCCATAGAATAAATTTAATCCAGGCAGAGGTGTTACGCAACACTGTTTCTCAGTATAATAAATAAGGTTTTATTTATCTAGTTTTAAAAAGTCACTAGTACCTCACCGTTGGCTTGTCAGTTCTATACAGAGAAGTGTCCACTCTTATTCCCACGGTGACGTGTCCTAAAGGTGTCTTAACGCATCACATTTGTTACTGGCACTTGGGGTACAGCCTTGGACCATCTTTTTTCTCCAGTTTCCCCACAGAGAAAAGTGGACTAAGTGTGCCTTCTTTAGGCAAGGAACATCCCACTTGCCTTGACCATCCAGAGCTCCGCAGCAGTGACAAAGCAGTTGGGAGTTGGGGAAAGCATAGCATAGTGTGAGTTGCTTGTTGGAGTCCAAACATGGCATTGTACTGCCTTTAAAAAAAAAAATTCATGGTTTGAAATTTTTAAACATAATACAAAAGAGGAAGGTAGTATATTAAACCACCACATACACATCCCGTAATACAAACATATCTATTCTTAATATCAGCATTTATCAACATTCTGACATTCTGGTTTCATGTATACTACCGTGTTTTTTTTTTCCTGACAGCATTTTAAGCAAATTTCAGGTTAATATTCATAATATTTTTAGAATGGCACCGCTAAGGAAACTGCTTGCATGTGCATGCCATTTAAACATGTCAACTAAAGACGGATAGTCCTTTTCTCAGGACAAAAACCCACAGCCCTCTTCAGAGTACACGGGCATTAGCTCAAAATGACATTCCCCAGCTTATTGAGTGCCACCTGCTGGGCCTACAATGGCCACGTAAAACGAACATGACTCAACACCCAGTTGGCTTCCTAAGAGGCTGGATGCAGCACACTGTACACGTGGCAGTTTTACTAGAGCCAAGTCATCACACAGGGGACCACGACCCAAGGGATCCCTGAAGCGAGAACTGGAAATGTTGTGGGTACCAGTAAAGTGAGCCATGTCCTTCCCCTCCACTGGACCTTTCAGGGCCCACGTGATCCTCCTCGCCTGTGAACGGACTTAAAGATGACAGGTACACTTGCCTGGGAGACGGTCAATACTCACTGGCCCTCGTTCCATTCCTGGAATTGGAGGATTTCTGCCCACTGCTGACCAGTCCACACCCTTTGAACTGCCAACCTATCCTGAAGCCTCATAGTCCCCTCCCGACGGAGATTTCCCAACTTCCTGAATTAGCATTCCCATCCTTCAGTGGGACATCTCCGAACCCAAGACCATAATTCAAAAGAGCTCGCTGAAAATTCCATATGAAAATGAGGGTCTACTAAGAGCAAAGCCTGATCCTGCTTTAATCTTATATTTATTGTTGTTACAATAATGCCAAGACTTGCCTATTTTCATAGCTATCGGGATGCATTTGCACCTGAATGTGACTGTGGCTGTGCATGAGAAAAATCCCTGGACTTGATATGCAGAGTTCTTCAGAGCTGGATTTTAACCTCTCTTTTGAGTCTTCTGCCTTCAGCTGCCCTTCCCCACTCTGTCTTAGGGCTCCTGTAAAATGTCTGCTTTCATTTGCACTGACAGCTCTGTGTGGAATACCTCCCCCACTCCATGTCTGCACATCACATCTATTGATTTTTGAAGGCCCAGGTCAAATGTTGCCTCATGCTCCCTTCTCTGGCCTTCTATGGAACTTAGTTATATTTCCTTTAGGGCACATTGTTCCTTGTATTGTAGTCATTTATACTTGTGACAGACTTCTAACAATCTTGTACGAGAAACCGAATTGTGTGGGACTGAGCTCTGGAAAAGAAGCCATCAACAAGAAAATTCCTGCCCCTATGGATACCAGGGCTTGACAATAACATCCGTGGGTGTAGGACAAGGTGAGGTCTCTGATAGGAATATGTCAGGGGTAATGTGAGAGAGCAGAAGAAAGGGCAGCTTCTATTGTTGACCTTATCTTTAAAGGCCTCAGGAAGAACTGATACCTGAACACAGGCTGAAAGATGATGCATAGAAGTTCATATGTAGCTAAGAGAGAGGAAGAGAATGCCAACCCAAGTGTATTACTATTTCCCCATCTGTTATCAAACGGTGAGCTCCTTGAAGACAGGAATTATTCCAATTTTTAAGGCCTCAGCACTTTTATGCCTGTCATAGAGGGTGGTTTCAATAAATATGTATTGTCTGGAGGAGATTTTCAGGATAAGTGAGGTCAAACAGCATGTAGAATTTGAGTAACCGACAGGGCACAAAATGATGAGAGGGTACGCCATACTTAGCACAGTTCCTTAGACTAGCCCTGCTATTATGGAACTTGGTGCAGGGAGGAGGAATGGCTGTGCAGGTTCTGGTGAGAACTCTGGGGATATAGCACAATTCTTGTCTTCATATTTAGAGTCTGAAAACTAGGCTACTTCTACCATCATTAAGAGCCCTATTCTTTATGCAAAGTGGACACCACTGATTTGTGACCTATAGTTTGCTCGGGATGATAAGGAGGTTTATGAGCCTCCCACAGCTCCTCATTTTCTCTCTTCAGTCAAAAGGTGCACATTTACAAGGCCATCAGCTGGGGCAAGAATGCAAGCTCTCATTGTGGGAGCACTTCACCTCATTAACACCAGGCTCTCACCAGCTAGACTGATCTAGAAAGAGGAATAGGCTATGAAAACCCTATTTTTAAAAAAAACATAAAACAGTTAGAGCACTGGGGCCCATGATTTAGCCTATATTTCCCTTTGGTGCTGGTCAGTTTCATTCCTTCCTTCATGCTCCAGTTTCCAGAAAGTTGCTTGTGCTGGTGGTCTTCATGTTTCACCCAGGTTCACACCTACAGAAATCTTGATACTCTCTCTGTCTGCACCACCTTACTACAAGTGCTTACTACAAGGGTACATTGTTCCTGTTATGAAGAGTGACTTCACCCCTGTCCCCGATCCCTTTGACCCCTCCATCATAGTCATAACTCTTGGGTTTTTCATTGGCTTTTCCACCTTTGTCCCCAGGATCTCTCTCCTTCTCAGATTTCTGTGCATATTATTCTTCTCCAGATTTATCTTCAGACATTTTCTGTTCTCACTTTTAATATTCTGAGGAATTTAATCTTCTTTCCTTGCTTGAGTTGACAGAACTAAACTATCATTTTAGTCCAGGCTTCAGGCCTCTAGATTCATATATCCAACTCGAATTATCCCTTTGAACATCCAAATTTAGCACATTCAAAATTAAACTCCATTGGTATTTTATATCTGTCGTATCTACCTAGTGGCTCAAGTCTGGACACTTAGAATTCTCCTGCGTTCTGTATTCACATTCATTATCTTTGGTGCCCTTTTTCTGCCCAGCATTCCCACTAAACTTCATGGAACCCTTGAACTGCTTCAACCTCCTAACCAATTCACCTGCCTCCACTTCTATGGTCTTCTATACTTTTTTTCTTAACGGCTACCTGATAGTTTTTTAAAAAAAAAAAAAACCCACTAATGTAAGAAAGTTATGTACCTACGTAAATATCTTTATGGCTTCCCATTGCTTTGGGCTGCCTTCCAACCTTACATCAAGATCTTCCATAATTTGGCTGTTCACATCTGCAGTCTCATTAGTAGCCACTGCACCTTTGGATCCTATACGCCAGCTGTCCAATACCACTGGTGGATTTCCTGGGTTTCAAATTCAAGCAGAAATTTGTTCCTTCTTAGGTAATCCTGCTGCCTTTACTGCCTTGTGTAGTCCTTTACCCAAATGATGTCATTGGTCCCAAAGTTTTAGTTATCTACTTTTTTGGTAGCTCTTTCTAACACACAGACACACACAGCTAAACAGGATTAACCACGTTTATAATGTACTTCCATGGCATTCTGTACTTACTTTCTTGTTGTGAACAATATTGTGTTTTAATTGTTTGTCGTCTATGTTCTCACTATTCTGTTTCTCCTTCCTATTGGCACTCCGCCTTAATTTTCTTTTCCTTCAACAGCCAGCATTATACATGGTGCAAAGCGGCTTTTCACAGCCTTCTGAGTAAATGCATCTATGCTTTATAACCATTATACCCTTGTTAACATATAACAAAATAACTAACTGTCTGTTCTACAGGTTCTTCACTTACCAAATGACATATTGCACAGATCTGGAACAAATACTCCAAAAATTTATATGGAACCAAAAAAGACCCTGAATAGCCCTCAGCAATCTTTAGATACCTGACACCAAACTATACCTGATATCAAACTATACTGCAAGGCAATTTTAATCAAAATAGCCTGGTACTGGCATAAGAACAGGCATATAGATAATTGGAACAGAACAGCGAGCTCACAACTTAACCCACACCTATACAGTCAGTTAATATTTGACAAAGGAGGCAAGAACATATAATGGAGTAAAGACAATCTTTTCAAAATAGCATTGGGGAAATTGGACAGATACATAAAAAAAAAAAATGAAACTAGACTACCAACTTAAACCATGCACTAGAATAAACTCAAAATGGATAAAAGACTTAAATGTAAGTTGAGAAAGCATAAAAATCCTAGAAGAAAATATAGACAGTAAAATCTCAGACATCTCTTAGAGCAATATTTTTGCCAATATGTCTCCAAGAGAAAGAGAAACAAAGGAAAAATACACAAATGGGACTACATCAAACTAAAAA
>VMDR010015464.1:0-22276 GCA_007922815.1 Macrotus californicus | reverse complement strand
GCGCCATTTGAGGTGGGATTTTTTTCAGACAAGAGAGAATTTAGTTTTGATCTTAGAAATAATTTCTTTAAGCCAAACATTGACAACTTAAATTTCAGTAAATTTTAGTGACTATCAACATCAATATTTAAATTTTAAATAATTGTTTAATCTTGATTAATATTTTTCTAAATGAACACATTTATTAAAATCAGATTCAGTGTAAAGTATAAAGTGGTGAAGCATTTTTTAAAAGAGCTTTATTAAGACATAATTTATACATCATGCAATGCACTCATTTAAAGTGTACAATTTGATGTTTTTTAGTATAGTCACAGGTATGTGCAACCGTAACGACATTGGGTTCTTTTGATTCTCACAAATTTGTTGAAAACTGGACCCTTTATTTGTTTAAGGTTTTATTTATTTACTTTTAGAGAGAGGGGAATGGAGAAAGAGAGAGAAACATGGATGGATTGCCTCTCACACACCTCCAACCCAGGCTTGTGTCCTGATAGGGAATCAAACTGGTGATGTTTTGGCCTGCAGGACGTGCCCAACCCACTGAGCTACACCAGTCAGGATGTCCCCAGGGGCTCTTGAGGGCCCAAACTGAGCTGCTCTGGGCAAGTCCTCATTCTAGCCTTTAGGGAAAGCCTGGGCTAACTGAAGATGCCCTGCCAGTTGACTAGGGAGGAGCAAGGGAGGAGGAGCATCCCTTAGAGTGAGTGAGCAGAGGCAGGAGCACAGGTTGGCAACCCGGCAAGCAGAGGGGGTGCTCTGCTCCGTGGTAGCGCCCCGGGAAGGCAGCCAAGTTGTGTGGCACAGCCGAGGGGCTGGACTCCAGGCTCCAGGACTGCCGGCCTGAATAGATTCCTGGACCACTACCATCAATCTGAGCACTGTCTTGGAATATCCAGAGTCCCCCTAACTGATATGTAGGCTGGGTGCCACTGTAACCACAGAACCAGCTCAAAATGGTCCCATCCTGTTTCTAACAAGATACTGAGTTGCCTTTTAGAGACAAGAGACCAAAACCACAAGTCATGCGGCGGAAGCATGTGCAAAGGGGAGAACTTTGACTTTCAGCTGCACCCACAACCAAAGTCTTGCCCTTCTTATGGAACCAAAGTACCGGGTCATGACCAGAACTTGATCCCTGGGACCCTTTCAGAAACGAAGGGTCCATTGTGTAGGAAAATCTGGTGCTGAAACCACTTACCATAAATGGTGAAGTTCCCAAAGCCCTCCCATCCAAACCTGCACCTCCAGTGCTTCCGCATACCAGCCCTTCCCCCCTAACCCCTAACCCTCAATTTTTGCCTTTTAAACACCTTGATTAAAAGCCACCAGGGAGTTCGGGTTTTAAGTGATAGTTTTCTCTTCTCCTTGCTTAGCACCCTGCAAATAAAACTGCTTTCATTTCTCCGTTGCAAACGTCGATGTTCAGTGTTTGGCTTTGCTATGTATCAGGCAGGAGAACCCTCATTCAGTTCAGTAACATCGCTATGTTTGCTTACAGGGCATGTGCTTTTCCCCGCTGGTGTGGCTCAGTGGATTGAGTGCGGGTCTGAGAACCAAAAAGCTGTTGCTGCCTGGGTTGCAGGCCAGGTTCCCAGTTGGGGGCCTGAGACAGGTGGATTCTCTCACATACCACAGATGTTTCTCTCTGTCTTTCTCCCTCCCTGACTCTCTAAAAATAAATAAAATATATATTTTGAAAAGGACATGTTCCTTAATACCGAACATAAGTTTACATATACCACAAATATCCATGTTCCCCCTTTTAAGTGCCTTCCTGCTTTGAAAAAAGGAATGTGGAAAACCCAATTATTTTGTGGGAAGTTTAGCAAAAGTGGTAGACAGCCCTAACTAATCCCCTTCTTCCGTTCCCCCTTACCAAGAGTATCTCAATATTATTGGGGGTAGCAATGTCCCAGATAGAAAAGGACATTCCCAGCCTCCCTTGCTGGGAATCCTCTTTTTGGATGCACACACGTTTCCCTGGAACTACCCTGGCGAGCTTGGCTGTGGCCCAAGTTCTCAGCTGAAATGCAGACCCTCATCCCTTGTACAGGATGGAGGGTGGGGCTGGCTGCGGATGTTGAGTGCCCAGGCCTCCAGGCCCACGTGTCTCCATTGCCTGTGGGACTAGCTCCACTTCTCTGGCCACATCACCTGGTAAGATAGCAGCCAGGGCTGAGGTTTGTTCTGGAACCTGGGGTAGCCCTGGGGGTGGGGGGAGCTTGCTAACCAGAAATGGCCAGTAGCTATACTTGTTTGTCTCCTCCTTTGTGGAATCAGTGTTCTCAAGGTGAGCTTCCAGGTGCAGCAGCAGCAGCAGCAGCAGCAACAGCGGCAGCACCTGGGAAATGGTTAGAAATGCAAAATCTCCCCTCACCCTCGACCTATTGAATCAGAAACTGTGGGGGTGGGGCCCAGCCCTTTGTGCTTTAATGAGCTCTCCAGGGGATTCGGATGCAGCTCAAGTGTGAGAACTTGCAAAGCTCTTTTAAGTCTTTCCGGAGGATTTGATTAGAGAGTGTGCTTCCGCCTCACTAAATCACTCAGCAGGGGTAGTGTTGGCCAGAGCAGTTCTGCAGTTCCGGGGGTAGGCTGGAGGGCCCTCTGGGATCGCAGCTCTGCTAGACAAGCCCCAGAGCTCCTGGGGTTGGGGAGGATGTGGGGGTGGAGGTTGTTAATGCCTTCGGAAATTGGGTAGATGGACACAGACTCATAAACACTGTAAAGAAAGAAATTCTACAGTGGGTCCCTCTGAATGATGAGACCACAAGTAGAGATTTCTGCGTGGTTCCTTTTTTTCTTTTTAACATGAGGTGCAGAGGGTCAGATATTATTTCAAAATAATATTCCTCTGTTTATGGCATATAAACAACACTGATCCAGGTGAGGCCTGTCGTGTATGTGTGTGCACACACGTGTGTGTACTTCATTTTAACTCTGCTCCCCACTCCCACTTTTCTCCTTGATAGACAATCATTTTAACGTATGTCTTTTCCTTCATAGATACTCTAGCAAAATCGGTATTCTCATTTTTCATGAATGTATCTTTTGTTTTAATGAAAATTGTATAGCCGTGCAACACACATACAGAAACACACACACATCATAACTGCACAGCTGGGTAAAATTTCTCAAACTGAACACACCTGTGTAACCAGCTCCCTGCTTAAGAAAGAGAACATGACCCGTGCCACCCCCCTCACTGGAGTCACTCACCAGCTCTGCAAATGTAATTTGTACCCAGGCTTCTAACAACATAGATTAGGTTTCCCGGTTTGTTTGGTTTTTTAGAGATTTTATTTATTTATTTTAGAGAGAGGGGAAGGGAGGGAGATAGAGAGGGAGAGAAACATCAATGTGTGGTTGCCTCTCTTGCGTCCCCAACCAGAGACCTGGCCTGCAACCCAGGCATGTGCCCCAGTCCGGGAATCCAACCTGCAACTCAATCCACTGAGCCACACCAGCCAGGGCTAGGTTTCCTGCTTTTGATAGTTAGATAAATGGCACCTGTACACACATATTTTGAATTTACATTAATGGTGTTAAGTTGTGTCATTCGTTACCTTTTTTTTCACTAAGTTTTTCAGATCCACTCCTGTTACTATGCTTCTAATTGATGCATGATATTCCAAGTGTGCCTCTACCCCGCTGAACCATGTCCCCGGGACAGACACCCTGCCACCACAAACAGCACTGTGATGGACACCTCGTGAGTGTCCCTCATGGACCCATGTGAGCAGGCCTGTGGGATGCACGTTGTGCAGAAAGGGGCTAACAAGCAGGCCTGGCTGCTTATCCTTACAAGGGCCTGCTTCCAAGATTGGCCCTTGGCTGGCATCTGGGAACCTGGATTTCAGGAGGGTCCCAGCAGTCCTTAGATGATAAGGATGGCTCTCCGGGCCTAGACTGCTTATGCAACAACATGGCTTGTGCACAACACCTGCTTTCCTTCTGGGAGTCTGGAACTTGGTACGTGCCCGGCAGAGGGTGTCTACGTGACCAGCACCCAGTAACAACCCTGGGCATTGAGACTCTAACAGCTTCCCTGGTTGGTGACATTTCATGTGTGCTGTCACAGCTCATTGCTGGGGGAATTAAGTGTATCATATATGCTCCCATACAGGGAGAAGACTCTTGGAAGCTTGTCCTTAGTCTCCCCTGGACTTCACCCCATGTGTCTTTTTCCTTGCTAATTGAGCGTTGTGTCCTGTGGCTGTAATAAATCACAGCCATGAGGACAACCATTTTCTGAGTCCTGTGGGCCCTCCCAGTGAATTCTCGAACTGGGGGTGGTCTTGGAGACCCTTGACATACATGCTCAGGCAGGATTTGCTGTCATACCGAGTGTACATACAAAAGCTCACCAAGTCCTGTTCTGCTACCTCTTCTGCTTCTGCCCTTTCCCCTTCTTCTCTTCTGTCTTGCCAGCCTCTTACCTATGACTTTCTCTGCTCTCTCTGCATACAGCAACCCTGTAAATCATTTATCATTTACTTGTTTGTGTCACAGTGCCCCTGCCCTTGCTCTGGCTAGCATGCCATTCTTTCCCTTTGTCACGGGAAAGGGACCAGGACCAAGCTGGGTCTGCCCCAGCTCAGTCTGGAATGTATGAGTTCTTGACTTTGTGCAGGAAAGATTTCACAATGTGAGTCCAGCTGATTTTGAGAGTACATTTATTTGGGCTGGGGACAGTGAGCCCTGGTTGGTGTGGCTCAGTGGATTGAGTGCCGGCCCATAAACTAAAGGGTTGTCGGCTCGATTCCCAGTCAGGGCACAGGCCTGGGTTGTGGGCCAGGTCCCCAGTTGGGGGCGTGTGAGAGGCAACCACACATTGATGTTTCTTTCCCTCTCTCCCCCTTTGTCTAAACATAAATAAATAAAATATTTTTAAAACAAAGCTGGGGACAGTGAGACAAAAGAAAGGCTTAAGATAGAAGAAGCCAGATCACAGCAATACGAGTGAGCCTAGACGGGGCTGCCTAGACTCTGGGAAGGAAGTCATGGTAACAGAATGAGCCATGCTGGCCTGCACACTCGGGGAACAAATCACAGAGGTAAAAGGAGGGCCCTGAGGACAGGTTCAGGGGGCTAGCCCAAGTCAAACTGCTGCTGCCCACTGCTCCCTGGTGGCAAGTCTCATGGGGACCCTTGGAGTTTAGGAGAAAGAGATTAGAAGTACATGCCTGAGGAAAGGAGGAGGGAGGGGTGTGGGCATCCCCAAGAGGGAGCGTGCTGACATCCTTTGTCTTAGGGTTTTTATCTTTTTTTGTTGTTGTTGTTGCCTCTCACATGCCCCCACTGGGGAACTGACATGGCCCACAACCTAGGCATGTGCCCTGACTGGGAATCCAACCGGCAACCCTCTGGTTTGCAGGCCAGCGCTCAACCACCGTGCCACACCAGCCAGGGCTTCCCCCGCCCCCCACCCCCCCACAAGAGTTTTAGGGGAGGTCTCAGGGGAGGCACTCAACAGAATACTCATCAGCTTTCCATTTGTATCCTTTGATGTCCTGATGCATCAGAAGGAGTGTAGGGGAGTTTGGGGTCATTCTCTGGTCAGCCTCACTGCTTTACTTTTATATCGGGTTTGTGTAGCTCTAATTGGGTTTTTGTTATTTATTCCCCTGACTTCATCTGTTCTGAGGTTTGGCTGGCACTAATGGCAGCAACTGGGTCTCTGTTATCTAGCTCCCTGACTAGGGTGATTTAAGCTACTCACTCTCTGGTTGGGGAGGAGAGGTATAAACCATCTGCTCTTAAGTGTCCTTGGTTAGGGAAGAAAAGATCTTGTGATTTATTAGCAGGCTGTTAATTGCTCAAAGCCTTGTTTAACTTCTTGTTTCAGTTTCCCTCATGTCACTTGTCAAGGAATTTTCCTAGCTTCTTACTATCCTGTGTCACCTTCAGTCACTTGCCTTTCTTCTAATCATTTGTTCAAAATGAGATTCACAGTTCACTTTTAGAAATTCCCACCACCCTGAGGAAGTTTCTAGGGAGCCAGTGGGATATCACTTCTAAAGTGAAAGACAAGTTGTAACATCTTGTACCACCTACCATCCAGAAAGAGGCACAATGTATAGTGATGTTTTGGATTTTTAGAGGCAACACCCCCTGCACTCCAGGGGGTACTCTGACCCAATTGCTGAGTAACCTGCATTTGGCCAGTTCTGAGAGGACCCAGAGAAGGCGCTTAGCTCTGCTATGATCAAGGCTTCCATAGAAGTTGCTCTGCCACTTGGGTTGATGGCACTCAAAAAGTGTCTGGCAAATTGGAGTCCTGTATGGCACTCCTGGCAGGCTCAGATGAGAGAATCACACAGATGGCCAGGGTTTGAGGGAAGGTTGTGCCTTCTTCTGCAGCCAAGTATTGTCCTAGCTTCCTACTGGATGCCTGATCATGGAACATCCTCAAAATATGGTTCACCATGTCCTTTTAGGAACCTTTCCATAGATAACTACACTCTGTGACCTAAATTTTCTTGAACTGAATGTGTTTTATTAAACGGGACTCATAGCTATTTGCCTTGCTAAATGGTCCACCTGTATTGACTTTATCTCCCAACCAGTGGTGTAACATTGAACAAGCTGATCAAGCTGTTGAAAAATGAAAACAACATTGGCTTGCAGTGTTGGTTGTAAATAAAGTGTGCAAAGGGCTGAGTACAGATAACTAAGAAGTGGTAGCATTATGGTTAAAACTGGGTTGGTTCCTCAAAATATTAAACATAAAAATCCCCATATGATCCAGCAATTCCACTTCTGGGTAGATGCCCAAAAGTGTTGAAAGCGGGGACTCAAACACAAATTTGCACGCCCATGCTCATAGCAGCTTTACTCACAATAGCCAAAGGGTGGAAGCGATCCCAGTGTCCATGGATGGGTGAATGGATAAGCAAAATGTGGTGCACACACAATGGGATATTATCCAGCCTTACACAAGCAGGAAATTCTGAGACATGCTACAACGTGGATGAATCTTGAAGACATTATGCTGAGTGAAAGGGCAAATATTGTAATATTCTACTTGTATCAGGTCCTCAGAGTAGCCAAATTGATAAAGAAGGTATAATGGTGGTTGCCAGGGGCTGGGGGAGTGGGACATGAGAAGTTAGTGTTTAATGGGTACAGTTTTCCACTTTGGGGTGATCACAAGGCTCTGCAGATGGACGGTGGTGATGGTTGCACAGCGATGTGAATGTACGGAATGCCACTAAATGCTACACTTAAGAAGGTTAAAGTGGTGAGTTTTATGTTATGTATATTTCACCATGAAAAGTATCCAAATCAAATGTAATCGAGATTTTTTTATGGTTCACATTGAGGTTTTAGCACCTCCCCTCAAAAAAGATTTTTAAAAAACTAGGTTAACTTTGTAAGAGCAGTGAGTGCATCTTTTACTTCTTTAGCATCAGTCAGTTAAAAATATTCATGAAAGCCCAACAACCATATGGCATCTAAGATGGAGAACTGGTCCCTCACAAAGGTCATGTTCTAGATGACTCTGCCTCTCTCCACAGTGCCTGGTGAAATGTGTCAGAAAAAAGGCAAGGGCTTGTTGAGTGATGCCCAACGTTTGCATGGCGCTGGGTAGCTTTTTGCTGTCACCTCTAGAGTAGGTTTTAGATCTTTCTGGGGACAAAGTGCTTTTCTGTTTAGCTTTTCTTCACACTTGTGGTGGCCAGCCTCCAAGATGGCTTCCAGTGATCTCTGCTTCCTGGTATGCATGCCTTTGTGTAATCCCCTCCTGTGGAGTGCAGACTGCACTGGAAGAATAGAATAAGGCAGAAGTGATGATATGCAAGTAACCTGAGACCAGGTCATAAAAGGCAAAGTGGCTTATCTCTCAATATCTATCCCTCTCCCTCTCCACCTCATCACTCACACTATGGGGAGCCTTGTCCTGAGTAACCTTATTGAAAGGCCACGTTGCAAAAAAACTCAGGCCTCCAGCAAATAGCCACATGAATGAGCTTAGAAGCAGATCCAGAAAGCCAGGTCAGGACTTGGGAGAATGTAGCCCGCGCCAACAGCTTGATTGCAGCCTTCCCCACAAGACCCCCTGAGTCAGGGCAACCAGATCCTGACCCTCAGAAACTGTGTGTGATAATTGTCCATGGTTTTAAGCCACTAATTATGGAGGAATTTGTCACACAGCAATATATAACTAACATCTTCCCCATCACAGCGCAGTCGTTAACTGTTGAGTTTGTGGGACTAGACTGGCCTCAAATCTTCATTAGGCCACTTTCAGGCTGTGTGACCTTGAGCAGGGAACAGTTTTTCTGTGCCTCAGCTTCTTCAATTATAAAATGGGGGATATGGCCCTGGCTGGGTTGTTCAGTTCACTGGAGCATCGTCGCATACACCCAAAAGTTGCGAGTTTGATTGATCTCTGATCAGGGGGCGTACTGGAGGCAAATGATTGAAGTTTCTCTCTCTCTCTCCACCCCCTGACTTTCTCTCTAAAAACCAAGGGACATATCTTCAGGTGAGGATTAAAAATACATATCTTTGGGTGAGGATTAAAAATAATAAAAATTTAAAAAATAAAATGAGGGATATGATTATTACCTACCTCATACGGGCTGGGAGGATTAAATAAATATAAAGTGCTTAGCAAGGTGCCTGATGTATAATTAGTGCTCCATGTCAGCTGCTCCTGGTGTTCACTGTCGTTACTCTGGCTGACGGAAGAATGCTGCAGAGACAGTGTGGCGATTATGTCCAGGAAACACAGGCCGGTAGCACAGTGATTATGACCTCCAGAGGAATAAGGGGGAGATGAGTTTGGGCAGCTTCTCTGCAAACAGGCCCCCATGGTTTTGCCTCAATGCAGAGCGTTGCTGGGCTCTTCTTACTTTACGTCGGACTACACTGTGGGGATGGGGTGCGGGGGCTGGAGCAGGGGAAGGCACCCTTCAGGGTGGTTCCTTGGATGCCAGGCCTCAGGGTCATGCCCATCCTTGGGTGAAGTAGCCACTCTTTTGAGCAACCTCCCTAAATTTTTTAAAAAATTATATTTTATTGATTATGCTGTTACAGTTGTCCTGATTTTTTTCCCTTTGCCCACCTCCACCCAATGCCCCCTACTCCCTCAGGCAATCCCCACACCATTGTTTATGTCCATGGGTTATGCATGTAAGTTCTTCGGCTACTCCATTTCCTATACTGTACTTTACACCCCCATGGCTATTCTGTAACTACCTGTTTGTGCTTCTTAATCCCCTCACCTCTTCACAGATTTCCCCACAACCCCTCTCCCATCTTGGCAACCATGAAAATGCTCTCCATATCCACAGATCTGTCTCTGCTCTTTCTTTAAAAAAGATTTTATTTATTTACTTTTAGACAGAGAGCAAGGGAGGGAGAAAGAGAGGGAAACATCAATGTATGCCCTAACTGGTTATCAAACCGGCAACCTTTTGGTCCACAAGCTGGAACTCAATCCACTGAGCCACAGCAACCAAAGCTCTCTTTCCTTCTTGTTTGCTTAGTTTGTTTTTTTTAGATTCATACCTCCCTGGGTTTTTCACATCCCTGCTCTGCAAGAACAATTTAGACAGGTTGTAATGTGGCTGAAATCAAAGATGCTGGGATTTCTAGTTTTCAATACTCAGTAAATGTTAGCTTCCCCTTTCCCAAAGAAAAAAACATTTGATTACTGTTTATTTGTAGGCCTGCAATAGGCTTTTCCCCTTCAAGTGGAGGGTATTATGTACTGTGTACACTAAAACAGAGTATTGGAAAAACACAAGGAGGAAACTTTTACCATAAAAGTAAAATGAATTATTAGGTGAAAGAACAAATCTGATGGGCTACATACTGTATGATTCCAAATACACGACACTCTGGAAAAGACAAAACTAGGGAAAAAGTAAAAGGATCACTGGTTGATGGAAAGAGGCAGAGGAAGGGATGAATTGTGAGGTGCAGACGATTTTTAAGGCAGTGAAACTACTCTGTGAGACATGTCCAAAACCAGAGAATTTACACCACCAAGAATGGGTCCTGAGGTAAACTATGGACTCTGGGTGCTAACAGTGTGGCAGTGTAGGTCAATCAATTGTAACAAATGTACCTGTACTGCTCTGGTGCGGGATCTTGATATTGGGGGAGGCTGAGCAGGTGTAGGGGCCAGGATATATGGGAAATCTTTGTGCTTTCCTCTCAATTTGCTGGGAACATAAAACTGCTCTAAAAAATAAAATCTATTTTTTGAAAGAAACACGAGAAAACTTTAATTCGAGGGCATATTATTTACAACTCCATTGAGGACATGTAACAGAAGTTTCAATCTCACTGAATCTCAGAAGGAGATTATAGGTCATGGGTGCCTGGTGAACCAAAAAACCAGATTATTTTATGGAAGATGGGAGGGTGCCGCACTGAGCCTCAGGGAGCACAAGCAGAGGCAGATTTCCTGTGGCCGCTCTTCTCTATGCTGTTTCTTTATTCTACTCTCCCCCCCCTTCTCCCTCCCTCCTCTGCTTCCTCAGGCCGACAGCCTCCCACAGAGCCCCCAGTTACACAGAACGGTCTCTGGCTTTTCATAGACACTGTTTTCCTTTCTCCATTCTAATCCTAAATTCTTGGGGAAGGGGGCTGGGAATAGGTTTTTCCTCCCTGCCCCAGCAACTCTAGCTTCGCTGAGTGGTACAAAGGAAGCTGCCCAGAGCCCATCCCTACAGGGAAGTAGGGTTGGAGGGGGGGGGAGGGGTTAGGAAGTTCGTAGACCTGGTGGCTTTCAGCTGGGCCTAGTTCTGTGACATGTGCCAGTCATGCTCCAGGAGCAGTAAGTGAGCTGTTGGCAGAAGTCAGCCCCGCTCTCTGCGCTTTTCCTTTTGATTCAAGGCTTTCAAGGGCTGTGATTTGGGGCACGGTATTGGAAAGATTCTTTACCGCTAACCAGCCTTAATTCTCCTTTTTATATAACCAAAGGGTCACCGAGAGCATATTAGGATTTTGCTTGCTTGCTTTTTTCCTCCCGTTGCAGCAGTTTACTTATTAATGATTGTGCAAAAACAGAAAAAGAAAAAGGAAGTAATAAAAGAACCTTGTTTATGTTTTACTCCGCGTGTTCTATGTGCTCATTTGCGGCTGCGCAGGCGGCGTGGGGAACTGTAGCTCTGGGCCCGGGAAAGGGGCTGAACCTAGGGTGTCAGCATCTTCCGCTGCGGCTGCCACGAGCCAATGGAATTCATTCTTCTTCCTCCCTCCCTCCCTTTCCTCTCTCTCCCCTCCCCCTGCCTCCTTCTCCAACCCCGCCCCCCCCACCCGCCTTCCTCTCGCCTTCCCCGGTCCCTCCGCCTGTTTTTGGCGTTCTTGGAAGGAAAGAGCGCTTCCAGGGGAGGCTTTCAGGCCTGAGACACTCGTATCAGTTGTTCCAACCATCTTGAGGGAGGGAAGACAGGATCAACAAGATTGAAACTCGGGTTGTAGACGACAGGAGGGGGGGGCCATCACTGCAGGGCCCAAGCCGTGCCCCTCCCCCCACCCGACTGGGTCCCCCCAGGGGTCCTCGCTGGCCGCCACCACCACCCTGTCAACTGTGCGGTGCCTCAGCTTGGATTCGACTATGCAGGGAGCCGGGGGGTATCGGGGTCCTGGACAACAGGGGTCCCCAGCCCCCGGGTCATGGACCGGAAGCGGGCTTCGCCTGAGCTCCGTCTCCTGCCTCGGCACCCTCCATCCCCCTCCACTGCAGGAGGTTGGCCGGGAGCGAGTGAGGCTCGCCTGTGCTCCGCTTCCTGCCCCCCAAGCCTGAGCTCCACCTTCCGTCTCCCCCTACCCTCCCTCACCCCGTTGGTGGGAAAACCGGTCCCTGGTGCCATAAAGGTTGGGGTCTGCTGCTGGAGGGTGTGACTGAGAGGGGCCGAGGTTCCCCACTTCCCGAAACCGCGCAGTTCAAGACGACTGTGTGTCCCAGCACGGAGGGCCTGCTACTTGTCCCCCTCGCAAGGATAGAGGCGGGAATCTAAGGAAGCGCTTTCGGTGAAAAAAGAAGTTTCTGGCCTCTCCCTGGATGGTTTGGAACGGCCCTAATTCAGGCTGCCCCACCGGTTTGGCTCCTCCCAACCCCCTCCCCCACACGGGGAGGCCGGAGCCCCACAAAGTCCTGGCAGGCGAGTCTGGACATGGTCGCCACCAGAGCCAGCAGCTGGAGGGAGGAAAGAAAGGAGGCCCAGCAGGCTGCTGGGGAGGCGGGACTTCTCGCCCCGCTGCAGCCGGGGCTGGGGACAGGGGTTCCCGCCCTGTTGGAGCCCCGCCTAGGGTCCTCCAAAGCTGCCTTTGTCGAGGATTTTGGGTGTTTGGTGAGGCCCAGCTTTTCATCCTTACCCCGTGACACTCCCAGAAAATTTATGTAATATCTGTATAACATTTAAAGATGAACTGGAGAATATTTGGAGAGTCAAAATGGGGCCTGGTGGGGAAAAATGTATTTCACTCTGTATACTATGCAATCATGTAAGGAAAATTAAATATAAACTATTAGAAAAGGTATTAAATTTCAAGTACAGTTATGCACCCTCTAAGGCCCTTTTGGTCAACCAAGGCACCACGTGTCTCCTAAGATCATAATGGAGCTAAACAACTGCTATCATCTACTGACATCTAGCGTTCATAAGGTAGAACAACACATTATTCACGTGTTTGTGGTGATGCTGGTGTAAACAGACCCACTGTGCTGCCAGCATATAAAAATGTACCACACAATTACAGTAGTAGTGGGCTATAAATCTACATGTAAGTGTATAGTGTTCACTGGATGAAATCGCCTAACGATTCATTTCTCAGAACATATTCCCATCTTGAAGCCGTGCATCACTGTGTGCGCATACATTTTTCTAAGGAATTCTTACCATCTCTCCTTTTGATTTTTTTACTGTTTACTATGAAAAATGCCATACATATACAGAAATAGATGAGTGGATAATAAATCCCCAGCTCCAACAATTACTAAGGTCGGGCCAGTTTTGTTTTATCTCTACCTCCACCCATTTCCCCCTCTTTTAGTTTTTTAATGATAAATTGAGCTTGTGTTCCTTTCAAGCTCAGCGTTTGGGTGCTGAGTCCCCAAGCGGTTCAACATGTTTATCAAGAGGTGTTATTTCCGTTCAGGGCCCATGTACCCCAGCCATGGCATGGTGTGAGTCTGTAATGATTGCAAGGTGTTCAGATTTTGTAAAACCAAGTGTCATAAAATTTTTAAAAAGAAGTGCATTTCTAGCAAGGACAGGTGGACTAAAGCATTCTGTAAAACAGCTGGTAAAGGCTTACAGTGAATAATTCATCTGAATTTGAAAAACGTTGAAATGAACCTGTCAAGTACCAGGGAGAGCTGTGAAGTAAGCCAATTGATACAATGAGGAGAGAGTCCAAGAGATCAAACAGAAATGTCAAGCTAAATTTATAATGAACAGGTTGAAGAAAAATAAAGAACTATGGAAAGTTCAGGACATCAAATGAGTCAAACAAAAACATTTGTCTCATCTGGGCCCTTTTTGCATGCAAAGGAAAGCTGCTGGAAAATAAAATGGCACAGAAATTACCGCAGGAAGTGGATATGGAAGTTGTTTCTGAAAATCTTACTGTCTGTGACCATTTCTATGAGTACATTGGAAAATCTCCTTTAGAGGCTAAGAATGTCTAAATTATTGATTTATTTTTGGCATGAGCTACTCAAATGAAAAGGTGAATAAAAAATACATCTCTTCTACATTGGTTTCTGCAAAACATCAGATATTATGGATGCTACATTGCATCTCAATGTTAAACCTTCACTGATAGATGTACGTATGTAAAAATCATAAAAACTGTAAACACAGAAGTGAATTGCAGACATAAAATGGTCCTGCCACTTGGATAATCACACTAGGCAGCATTTATGTAATAATTAATGACAAAAATTCATGGCCAGTGATATATAAAATAAAATTTTCTTTGCAGGGAAAATGAAAGTGAGCTTGTGTTTTGGTTAGCCTTTGCTGTGTAACAAGTCACCTCAAAGTGTAGTGGCCCAAAACAACAATAATTTATGATTTGTCATGACTGCAGTGATTGGGCACTTCCTTTGCAGGTTTTGGCTGAACTCGCTGAAGAGAGAGAGTCAAAGGTCCAAGATGGCCTCATTCACATGTCTAGCTGTGGACTGGGAATGCTCGGGCCTCCTCGGGCCTCCTCTATGGCTTCTCATGTTCTAGTAGACTAGAAGGACTTCCTTATACGGCAACCGGAACCTTCCAAGAGGATCAAGGCAAAAAACAGCAAGCTTCCTGACCAAAGTGTGAGAGTCCCAAGTCACTTCCACTCTGTTCCATTGGTCAAAGCAGGTCACAAGACCAGCCCAGACTCTGGGGTGGGGGTAGGGGACTGGAGAAACAGACCCCACCCCCATGGGAGGAATGAAGGGCAGGGACTCACTGCAAAGTGAATACCACTAGCATGGGAGGGATCGGTGGCCTTTAACCAATCTACCAGTTTGCTTTCATCAACATAGCTTTTTATAGGAGGTTTTATGCTTGCACAGGCCACACACAGTTCCTGATCTAGACTTTGTAATAATGAGCACTTCAAATACTTCATACTCACCATCAAGGAGAAACTTTGGTAGCACAGGTAAACAACTGACATTTTTTTTTAAGATTTTATTTATTTATTTTTAGAGAGAGGGGAAGGGAAAGAGAAAGAGAGGGAGAGAAGCATCAATGTGTGGTTGTCTCTTGTGTGCCTCCCACTGGGGACCCGGCCCACAACCCAGGCATGTGCCCTGACTGGGAATCGAACCGGTGACCCCTTAGTTCACAGGCCAGCACTCAATCCACTGAGCCACATCAGCCAGGGCTCAACTGATATTTTTTTATCATCCATTAAAAATTGTGCAACAGTTGAAATTACATTTAAGGAATCTGGTAGCTCTTTTTTTGGTGGACAGATGACATATTGAAGTTTCTTATTGTAATGGAAATGGATGTTGCATCCAAATGTATCTTCCTATCAGGCACTTGAAACTAAAGATGAGGTCTAATTTGCAGGAGGTACATGCATTATGAAAGCAGCCAACCAGCAGCTGGCTTGGATATCATAAAATGGGGAATTAGCCACAAAAGGATTAAGGCCTCCCATACAGGTGGAGGCGGTGTTTCAGAGCATGCTGCAGGCCCTGGTCTCCCAGCCTCCCAACGCACTGCCAAAGCTGGGTTCGTGATGACCTCTGGTGGGGCAAGCGCAAGCATGGCAACAATGTTAGTTTGGTTTTCAAACAAGCCAAATGAAGGACTTTTCAAAGTTGTAGTTACTTTTAGCAGAAATGTCATAGTACTGAAGAGTCTTCTTTTGACTGAAGATGATGGGTTTTGCCCCAACTTTGCACGATGGGGATGTTTCATATACAACTAGTCCTTGAACAATGTGGGCCTGAACTGCACAGGTCCACTTACACATGGATTTTTTTCAATCAACTTCCGCAGTTCAACTGACCCACAAAGTTCAAACCCGTGGTTTTTCAAGGGTCAATTTGCATATGCAAATTTTGGTTTCTGACTGTCCAGGCAGTTGGTGGCCCTAACCCCTATATTGTTCAAGGGTCAACTGTACTTGTACCATATCTCTACGCCAGTCAGGCACCCCTTCTCAGTATATTCAAGCTCCTCCCATCCACAGATGTAGCCTTTGTACCTGGCCCTGTCTTGGGATTTGCTCTGACTAGTCAAGTACCAAACATTGCCTGGTTCAGGCTTATCTCCAGAAGCTGTGCATGTTTTTTGCTCTCTCCTGCAACCCAGCCACCTCCCTCTGAACACACCCAGGCTAGTCTGCTGGGGAAAGCGGAACAATGCGGAAGAAAGATGATCTGACCAGCTCAGGCCATCCCAGACCAGCTGTCCCCAGCCAACCTGGCAGCAGATATCGCAGACGCAGGCATGAGTCAAATGCATCAGCAGAGTTCACCCAGATTGCCAGTCTGCAGAACCGAGAGCTAAATCAAGAGTCATTGTTTTACAGGCACTCCGCTTTGTGGTGGATTGTTTTGCAGCAAAAGCCAACAGACTCAGAGTAAGATGATGGAGGTAAGTAAGGACATTCTTGGTTAGGAGCCCGGCCCTTTTGGAGGCTAGTTTCCCTTAAGTTGGAGAATCTGAGGGACACTGGTTGCTAGTGTTTTTGATGAAACTTTTGGAGACAGCTGTTACCTTCATTGATGCTAAATAAGCCTAGAACTTCTTGGCGGTCAAGGTTCCAGCCTTATGGATTCTTGGACATCAGAAGCCAATAGTAAGGAGAGTGGGTGAGTCAGAGAGCACGTGGCTGAGGACTTCCAGTGTGACAGCGGTGGGGCCCACTGGTTCTTCCTTGGGCCGCCAGGATCCTAGGTGGGCAGCCCTGCAACAACCCACCCAGGCACGCTGATGGACCCACCCTGCTCTGCTTGGTAGGAACTCCAGACATGCCATGATTAATGCTAAATGTGGAGAATGTTACTCAGAGCTGGGTTTCATGTCTTCTGACATTCAATACTAGCCTAGTTTTAAATAAAAACAGCACTACTTTGGTGCTGTAAACCTATTTTTCACCATCTGGCATACTCATATGATTTTTATGTTTTTTCTTCTGACAGGAAAAAGAGCCGGACAGGAAAAAAAAAAATATTATGGGACGAGAAGCTCCCTACCAACCTAGATATATCATTGCACATTCAAAAGAACAGGGTACCTCTCTGCAGGTTGCTGCCACTTAACTCTGAGCAACAGACTTTATAAAAAAAATCTTTCTACAAATGGCAATAGAACAAAATAAATGAAGTTTAGCTTCATGCAATGTTAAGGTAAAAAATGAAAGTTTTATTTTATTTTACTTTGCATAACAGATGATGACAACCTTAAAATACCCAAGAGACTAAAAACCACTCCTTCTGTTTGAGGTAATGATAAAATAATGGCCCAAAGCTGTCCTCTGTGACTCCTGTGGGGGTGACACTAAAGGAATTGAAGGCTTTGGTGAAACCAACAGGAAAATTAGCTTGATTAGCAAAATTAGCTCATTGGGTCTAGCTTTTAATACATCTGTGGTAATTTTGTGAGTCTGAAGTTTCTGGAGAAGTCTTGTTAGACTTAGGTTCAGCAGCACGTTTTTACTGATAAAGAGCTGCCCTAGCTCTGGCTGGTGTAGCTCAGTGGATTGAGCATGGGCTGCGAACCAAAGGGTCACGGGTTCAGTTTCCAGTCGGGGCACATGCCTGGGTTGCGGGCCAGGTCCCTAGTGCGGGGCACACGAGAGGCAACCACACATTGATAATTCTCTCCCTTTCATTCTCCTTCTCTTCCCCTCTCTCATAAAAAATAAATAAATAAAATCTTTAAAAAAAAAGAGCTGCCCTAAAACACACAGAGGTCTCTAGGGAAGGGGTCTTGTACCTTTGTTTTACTCAGTGAGCCTGAGTTCTGATTCCTGTGTATGAGAGATGAGTGGGTGTATGGGGTGTGCATATATGCGTGTGAGATGGATGAGCATTTTGTGGGGGATGGCCTTAGAAAAGAACAAAATGTTACAAAGACAGAAAGGAATGTTATTTAAAATCAGAAAGGAAATACAATACTAATATTTTATTTTATTTATTATTATTTTTTATTATTTTTTAAAAGATTTTATTTCTTTATTTTTATTTTTTTAGAGAGAGAGAAAGGGAAGGAGAACAAGGGGGAGAGAAACATCAATGTGTGGTTGCCTCTTGCATGCTCCCAACTGGGGACCTGGCCCACAACCCAGGCATGTACCCTGACTGGGAATCGAACCGGCAACCTTTTGGTTCGCAGCCCATACTCAATCCACTGAGCTACACCAGCCAGGGTTACATACTATTTTAAAAGCTGAGAAAGAACAATGGCGACATGAGGGATCCCCTTGATCTCTCCCCTGAAGTTTCAACAATTTCAACAGCTATAACCCAACAAAGGATTCTCTGCTCAACACACAAATCCGTCTTAGAGGTCCATACATCGAAACACCTGAAGGTGGGCAAGTGGAGCAAAAAGGGGAGGTAAAAAGGGAAAGGGGCTGATACAAGCTAGGGACACAGCCCAGGAGCCCAGCTGGGGGAGCTCACTGCAGGAGGAAGGGTTCTGTCGGAGAAGGGGGGAAACTGGTTGTGGTTGACACTCTCTTCAGCAGGGAGGAACAAAGAGACTCAGTAGGCACTCCTGCAGGACCTGTGGCTGAACTGAGAAACCTGGACAAGGACACACAGCATGGGAGTGCAGCCATGGTTATCAGCTGTCCATAGGTTGGCCGGTGGTTGGCATTTCAGAAGGAGAAGCAAAGGCATGGAGGTTGGTTGCCTCCTCCTAGCCTCCCAGAGCGTACATCCCTTTGCCCTTGGTGTCAGATTGTGGAGCACAGTATCTGGGAGCCGCAGAATTAACACCATAGAATCGCATTTCTCCCTGAGCAAAGGGGTTTCTCTGTGACTGGTCCTGGCATCAGGGAGTAGGGGGTACCCTGTGGAGGGCCAAGGTTGCCATTACCAGGAGGGCAAAACAACAAACAAGCCGGGTTGCCTCAGCCCCTCCCAACCCCAACGCATCACAGCTACACTGAAGGCAGCCAGAGATAGTGGGGTCAGCACTGGGATCTCAGAAAAAAATGCAAATCGAGAAACTTGTGATCTAGCGCCACCTACTGGAAAAGAATAGAAAGACCACTTTAAAAAAGATTTTATTCATTCATTTTTAGAAAGGGAGGAGAGAAATAGCACTGTGTAGTTGCCTCCCACGCACCCCAGTATGCTGGGGACCTGGCCCACAACCCAGGCATGTGCCCTGACTGGGAATTGAACTGACAACTTTTTGGTTTGCAGCCTGCACTCAATCCACTGAGCTATACCAGCCAGGGCAAGACTACTTCATACTAATCTGCTAGAGAAGTACCACCCACACATTGATGCTTAGACAGAAAATAAATCCATCAAATACCATGAATAACCAAGGTAACAAGGCAGCTTGGAAAGAAAGTGAAAAATCTCCAGAAAATAAACTTAAAGACGTGGAAATATGAAATGGCAGAGAATTCAAGACTGTAGGTTTGAAAATATTCAATAAGATGTGAGAAAATACAGACAGGCAATTTAGCAAGCTCAGAAAACAACTTAACAAGGAAAACGAGTATGTAACCAAAGAGATTGAAACTTTAAAAAAGAACCAGACAGAAATTTTGGAGAAGAAGAATTTAATAAGAGAGATCAAGAAAGATCAAGAACAAACTAGCAAGCATAGGAAATAGAACAAACAAAATGGAGGAAAGGGCCAGAAATATAGAAGATAGATATCTAGAAGTGATGCAGAGGGAAGGAGACCCGAGCATTAAAAAAATGAAAGAGCTCTACCAGAACTATGTGACTCCATTAAAAAGAGCAATATAAGAATAATATACATACCAGGAGAAGAAGAATGGGAGAAGGGAACAGAGAGCCTATTCAGATAGTGGATGAGAACTTTCCAAACCTATGGAAAGAACTAGATCCTCAGATCCAAGAAGTAAACAGAACAACTGGTTACCTCAATCCAGAGAGGTGTTCTCCAAGGTATGTTGTATTAAAACTGTCAAAAATTAATGACAACCCTGGCTGGCATAGCTCAGTGGATTGAGTGCCAGCCTGCGAACCAAAGGGCTGCTGGTTCAATTCCCAGTCAGGGCACATGCCTGGGTTGCAGGCCAGGTCCCCGTTGGGGGGATGTGCAAGAGGCAACCACACACTGATGGTGTTTCTCTCCCTCTTTTTCTCTCTCCCTTACCCTCTTTCTAAAAAGAAATAAATAAAATATTTTAAAAAAATAATGACAAAGCATTCTCAAGGCAACCAGGGAAAAGAAGAAAGTAACCTATAAAGGTAAGCCCATTAGGTTATCATTGGACTTTTCAGCAGAAACTCTAAAACCAGAAGAGGGCAGAACCAAGTATTGAAACTACTGAAAGAGAGAAATTACCAGCCAAGAATAATATATCCAGCAAAGTTATCCTTTAGATATGAAGGAGAAATAAGGACTTTCTCAGACATACAGAAGCTTATGGAATTCATTACCAGAAGACCTTCATTGCAGGAAATATTCAAGGGGATTATTCTACCTGAAACAAAGAACAAAAGGTCACAAATCTATGACTAAGATCACCAACAACCTTACGGCATAAACACGGATAATTTGTGGCAACGAAACATATAAGAAGGGACCCCCCCCCCAAAATCTGGAATTATCTTCTGGACGGTGGGCCCCTTGTAGTACAGGCTTCCCCTGCTAGGTGAGTGTTCTAGGAACCCATCTGTATCAGTGTACCAGCTGGCATTGTTGTGAGAGGCTGCGTTCAGCTTCAATACATTTTTTTGGAGACTCTTTCAACATGTTTGCCCATTTCATGATGGGTGATTTACGAGTGCACCTGCCCACACCACACTGAGTGTTCAGCAGTTTTGGACCAAAAATGGCATGACCCCCATGCCCTCCCTATGCTCCCTATTCACCTGATCTTGTCCTGAGTGACTTTTTTTGTTTCCCAGGGTGAAAAAAGTCCTCAAAGGGAAACGTTTTGCTGATGTGGAATAGGTAAAACAAAAAATGGCAGAAGCACTAAAAGGTATCAAAATTGACGAGTTCTAGAACTGTTTTGAGCAGTAAAATGTCTTGATAGGTGTATTGCATCAAATAGAGAGTACTTTGAAGGTGACTGAAATTTCAACGTGTAAGAATAAATACACAATTTTTATACATAAATTCCAGTATTTGGGGGGTGTCCCCAGAAAGGGAGGGAGAAAAGATCTGAATTTGTACAGGAGGATGGAGATCAGATGCATTCAAAAGAAAAAAGACTGCTGGATCAAAAAACAAAAACCAACCATGTGCTGCCTTCAGGAGACCCATCTCAGTTGTAAGGACAAAGTTAGACCCAAAGTAAAAGGGTGGAAAATGATTCTCCAAGCAAACAGCATCCACAGAAAAGCAGGTGTAGCCATGTTTATATCTGACAAAATAGATCACAAGATAACAAAGGTAACAAGAGACAAAGATGGACATTTTATAATGATAAAGGGGACAACACATCAAGAAGACATAATACTTCTCTCTCCTCTCTATATCTATATCTACATAGATATAGATATATATGGTGATATATATATGTATCTCCATCCAATCAGGAAGCCCGAAATATATAAAGCAAGCACTAACAGAACTAAAGGGAGAAACTGACAAAAACACAGTTATAATTGGAGTCCTTAATTCTTTATTGACAGCTTTAGATAGATCATCCAAACAGAAAATCAACAAAGAAATATCGGCCTTAAATGACACATTAGACCAAATGGACATAATTGACATTTACAGTGCCTTTCATCCCAGAACATCAGCTTATATATTCTTCTTCAGTACACATGGGACATTTTAAAGGACAGACCATATGTTGGGTCACAAAACTAGCCTCAGCAAATTCAAGAAGATGGAAATCATACCAAGCATATTCTCTGACCACAATGCTTTGAAATTAGAAATCAACTGCAAAAAGGAAGTTAAGAAACCCACAAATATGTGCAGATTAAACAACCTACTACTAAAAAATGACAGGTCAAAGAAGAAATAAAAGGTAAGATCAAAAGATATACAGAGACAAATGAGAATGACAATACAACATATCAAAACTCCTAGGATGCAGCAAAAGCAGTAATAAGAGGGAAGTTTATATCATTACAGGCTTACCTCAAGAAACAAGGAAAATCTCAAGTAGCCCTGGCTGGTGTGGCACAGTGGATTGAGTGCCAGCCTGCAAACCAAAGGGCTGCTGGTTCAATTCCCAGTCAGGGCACATACCTGGGTTGCGGTCCAGGTTCCCAGTGGGGGACATGCAAGAGGCAACCGCACATTGATGTTTCTCTCCCTTTCTCTCCCCCTTCCCTTCTGTCTATAAATAAATAAGTAAATATTTTTTTTTTAAAAAGAAAAATCTCAAGTAAACAACCTAACATCACATCTTCAGGAACTAGAAAAGAAGAACAAAAGCAACCTATCTAAAGTCAGCAGAAGAAAGGAAATAATAAAAATTACAGTAGAATTGAATAAAATAGAGAACAATAAGACTACACAAAAAAATTAATGCAACAAAGAGCTAGTTCTTTGAAAAGATTAATAAAATTGACAAACCCCTGGCTAGACTCACTAAGGAAAAAAGAGAAAAGAGTCATATAAACAAAATCAGAAATGAAAGAGGTGAAGTTATCACAGACATCACAGAGATACAA
>VMDR010015463.1:0-22287 GCA_007922815.1 Macrotus californicus | reverse complement strand
CAGAGCTGCAACTTCAGTGTTCATGGACAGGAGACTACACAACGTGTGGTCATCTGCTAACACATTACTGCACAGCTGGAAAGGTGCACACCGTACCTACACTAACTGGAAAGTATGTTCATCATCTTGTCATGGTGGAGGGTATCCTGATTTTTTTTAAATGTTGCCCTTTGGCCCCCAGGGGACAGTTCTGAGATACATCTCATATGATGCCTCAGCAGGTGCCAGCAGGACCCAGCACCAGGCACCCATGCACTGTCCCACTCCGTAGTGTGTTCTTATATTAGCTCTCTCTCCTCTGCCGCACTCCCCCGTCCCTTCCCCTGCTCCCTGTCGTCACTTCCCCAAGTCACTGCACACAAGCCTGCGTCTCAGGCTGTGCCTTTGAGAGAAGTCACATAAATAAAGACACCGTCAAGTGAGAAATTGGTGTTTAGAACTGCTGCACCCCTCCTGCCACCATGAGGGGAAGACCAAGAGGATTGCAAAGAAATTGCCCCAGAACCACGGCATCACTGGGCCATGGAACCACCGGCCTCTAGACATCTCATTCCATGGAAAGAATAGCCCTCCATTAAGTCACTTGCAGTTGGGTTTTGTGCTGTTTGAGCCAAAAGTACTTTAGGGGAATGTTTTATTTAGAGCTGAAGGCAGAGGGATAAGGCCTCTGGGAGGGGAAGCCTAGGGGTGGGAGCCAGGTGGCATGGTGTGCAGAGTCCCAGTTGGAGAGAATGCCATCTGAAAGAAACAGAGACAAAAGACAGAGAGTCTCATGGTTTAAATTCTTCTGCCGGTGTCCTGGGCGGGTGGCTCAGTTGGTTGGAGCATCGTCCCACACCAACAAGTTGTGGGTCAGATCCCAGTCAGGGCCCATGTGGGAGGCAGCTGATCGATGTTTCCCTCTCTGCTCTCTCTCTCTCTCTCTCCCTCCCTCCCTTTCTCTCTAAAAATCAATAAACATATCCCTGGGTGGGGATTTTAAAAAATTCTCCTGCCAGTGAATTCTTTTTCTTGCCTAAAATAGTTGATGCAGAATTTCTATCCCTTGCAAAGAAAAGTCCTACTTTAAGTGTGATCTCATTCTTGTTTAAAAAAAAAAAGTGGGTGTATGTGTGTGAATGTATGTTCATGTACGCATGGAAGAAAAACAAACGGATGGGCTAAAGGGCTACCAGCATTTATTCCTTGGGGGGGTAGGAACAGAGGGGAGTAAGAAAGACTTATGTCTCACTTTTATTTCATAAATTTCTTAATATTTAAATTTGTTATGACCGGCTTGTATCATTTGTCATTTTAAGACTAAAAACTACAGAAACTGTTAGATAAAAATGTGCATTGCTTTATGCTGTTAACTTTGAGGTACATGGCAATTAAAAACTAACACCCGAGTCATTACAAACCTGAGAACCGCCGTTAACAAACCACCCAACAAATCTCAGACAGACCACCGCAAATCCCAGTGTCCGCCTAAAACCAGTAGCGATATGCCAGAGCGAGGGACAGGTGCTGGGAAGTTGTACCCAATCTGCCTGTGACCGTGGCTCCCCAGCCAATCCCACACATAATTCCCATTATTGCTCCCAAAATCCAACTCAAATACATCCACAGTTTAAGTTTAAAACAAACAAGGATAAAAGTGTGCTTGCTATGCAAATGCAGTTTCAAAGCATCTGAAGCTTTGAAGCTCATCCACTCACCCCTTCCCATCCTAATCCATTTCTAGACAGAAAAATCAAGAGCTGCCCCAGCTCCATGAGTCTTGGTACATAGCCTGGAAAGCCGAAGGAGGGGAAGTGTGCTGGGCCAGCCTATGCACATAGGCTCATGGGATGGAGCCAGGACCAGAGATGGGGTCATGGGAAATGAATACAGCCGGCTGAGCCAAGAGCCACTTGGTAGAGGGACCAAAGCTCCTGATCATAGGGACATGACATTCTCAGGGTGCAGATGTGGTCAGCAAGTGCAGGCACAGGCGGCTTAAGAGAAAAGCAGATGACAGTTCTGAGCAATGCCAGCAGGACCTGAAATGGTGGCTGGAGGAGCCAGGAGGAGAATACAGGGAGAAGACCAGCAGGATCTTGTGTGAGTCTGGGGGGTTGGGAGGCACCATCTGATGACAGGTGAAACCCTGAATTCTGGGGAGATATACTGAGGCAGAAATTCACGGGTATGAATAGTAAGAGCGACATGTGCATCCTTACTACATGCCAAGTGCTTTAAACTCATATTTCACTTAATTCTCCCAAAAACATTGTGAGGAGGGAAGTTTTATCATCTCCATTTTTCAGATGCACAAACTAGGGTAAGTAGATGACAGGTGATTTGCTCAAAGTCACAAGCTGGTATATTAGTCAGCTCAAGCTGCCAGAACAGGATAGCACAGACACGGTGATTTCAACAACAGAAATTTATTTTCTCAGCATTCTGGAGACTCAAAGACCAAGATCAAGGTACTGGCAGGGTTGATTTGGGGTGAAGCCTCTCCTGGCTTGCAGACGGCTGCCTTTTTCCTTTGTCCTCACTCGGCCTTTCTTCTGTGCACAAGTGGAAAGAGAGAGAGAGAGATCTCTGGTTTTCTTCTTCTTATAAGGACACCAGTCCTATCGGGTTAGGGCACCACCCTTAATCTTCTTAGAGGCCCTATCTCCAAATATAGCACATTAAGAGTTAGGGCTTCAACCTATAAATGGAAGGGGGCGAAGAGGAGCATAATTCAGTCTATAAGAGCTAGTTAGTAGGAAACACAGACAGTATGACTCCGGAGCCTAATACTCATTTTGTATGTGTATTTTTATATTTTAATGAGGTAAAATTTAAACATTATAGTTCAATAAGGTTTGAATAGATGCATGCATCTATGTGACCCATATTCCTAGCAAGAGCTATATACCGTACTCGTAACCACCACACTCTGCCAGACTACCTGGTGACAGGGGACAGTGCTACTGGTGGGCTTCATGGCAGCCAGGAGTCATCCCTGGGGGCACAGACACAAGGTTTAATCATGAGCTACCCTCCCACACACACAGATACAGCACACACCCACATGGGGCTCCCCGCCCCGGCCAGCCCTCCCACTCTGCTGCTCCGCTCTGGGTCCCAGGAGACTAACCCTCACCAGCTGTTTCCCAGGGTCTTTCCCCCCTCCCTCTCCACCTAAGGCTGTGTCTCTGGCCCCTCCTCTGTACCACCAGCTCCCATCAGACAGTCTCCCAGTGGTCTTCCACCAGATGACCCCAGTGCCTCCTCCACTTTGGTCAAAAGGTACCTCCTCACTGTTCAACTCCAGCTTAGAAGGAGTAGGTGTCTTCCTGCTATTGCTGTCCTTTGGGTTATTGCTGACCATTCATTGTTTGGCTTCTCGGCTCTTCCATCTCCTGCATTAAATTCCCTGTTCAGCCTGGTTTCTCTTTTCCTGGTTATATTTTCACAGGACACTGATATACTCCCTACATGTCAGGACTGGCTCAGGAACTGGGGTGGTCCTAGGCTTAGAGCAAGCCCATTCACAGTGGTTGGAAGGTGGCAGACTCAGCAGCAGAGATTTTTCCAAGAGAACACCAGAGATCACATTGACATTTGCCCTCTGCACCTTGTTGACATCTTGTTGGTCCATCTTGTTAGCGAATTAGCACGATCCTCCAATTCATTCATTGCCCATGGCTCACCTGTTTTTCAGGTAGATCTCTGCAAGCTGTCAAGACTAGAGATGTTTTTATCATCTGCTTTTTCAGCTAATTTCATGACACTAAGCTACAAATTGGATTTGTTAAACTGCCACATGTTTTTAAAAAAAAACAAAAACATGTTTGTTCAAATGAGGTGGTTGGTGAGAAAACAGTGACTAAGGAGGGCAAGACGGGACACTCCAACACCGAGGAAACTTCAACAGCCTGTGGGTATCCCCTGGGTGCTGCCAACCAGCTGGGGTAATGAGGAAGTGGCCACAGACGCTTAAAAGAGGCAAAATGCCTGGTCTGCTCTAACTCCAGTTTACAGCAGACTCTGGCTAGCTGTAAAATCCATTTTGAGTAGATCCCCAGGACTACCACAGGAGGACCCTCATCTTTACTTTGGCTGCAAAACTGTCTTGTCTTCCAACAGCCTTTGGCTTCAAGAGTGAGAGAACTGCGAGGCAGACTGCACCCCCTGGCTCGCTGCCCTGCATCTGGGACTTCTCCAGAACTGCAATAGTTATGAGTCAAGCTTCCTTTCTTCCGCTCACGCCTTCTAAGTAACAAGCTACTAGCCTGTCTCGAATGCAGGAATAGAAGTCCCCCCTTCCCCACCCATTCATGGGTTTCAAGGAAACCATACAGGTCCCACTTCTTCACTCTCAACCTGATAGATCACTTTAGCCAATAAAAGTGTTGTAAAATGACCAGGCAGTTAATGGGACAAACGTGACATTCCCTCCTACCACCACCGAGAGAGAGAGACAGAGAGAGACAGAGAGAGAGAAGAGAAGAGAAGAGAAGAGAAGAGAAGAGAAGAGAAGAGAAGAGAAGAGAAGAGAAAAAGAGAGAAAAGAAAAGAAAAGAAAAGAAGAAAGAATCCTGTTAGTCACAGAGCTTTTCATCCGAACCACAGAACAGGCTCTTCTTGCTCTCTGTGAGAATAATAAAATCAGTCTTGCACTATATCTGCACCCCAAACAAAAGCAGCACCCTGGAATGTTACTCTTCCAGGCGTCTGAGTTGGATTTAGCTCTGTTGGGGAAAGACGTACATTCAAAGGAGAGACAGAGTAGCCTTAAGCCAATCAAAGAAGTAAATAAGCTTGCTATTCAAAAGAGCAAAACACAGACTGTGGGCAGCTCCCCTCTGTGGCTGATTCAACACCTGGTGAGTAAACAGCACGGCCTCCGCCCAAGCTGGAATTTTCCCACAGTGGGCCGGCAACTTCAGAGGTCTAGCAGAAGGCCAGGGCTGTCTTTTAGACCTTGAAAAATAGGGTGAGAAGGAAGGGCTGGAAGAGATACTTTATGGCAAAGGAAACTCACAGAAGTTAAAAGAGAAGGACCTCAAAGCAGGCAGTTGGAGCTATTTTAAGGGTAGAGAAATACTCTTTGTGGAGAATTTAGAAAAAAAAATAGTGCATGAGTATCATATGATAGGAACAGAATGTTATCTGCAAAACAAAAAGCTGCTAAGGAATTGGTTGTTCTAACATCACGTAAGCCTAATGCATGCCGCCTAAGCAGCAGCCCCTGTGAGGTAAAGAAATGTAGGCTCAGCACCCATCTCTTACTGCTCTTCATCCACTCCACCCCCATCTCACCGAGCTCCTGCCTTCATCACCCCTTCCTCCAAAGTCAGCCAGGACTCCAGAACTCCCTAAGAGAAGAGTGTTCTAAATTATTCATAGTACAGTGCCACTGACTTCCTACCCTTCCCTTCCCAGAAGTATTTGCTGTGTAAGAAGCCAGAGAAAATGAGCAATGCTTGAAACAATGAATCACTCCTGGTAAAATTTTAGGCACTTGCAAAGATTTCCTGGGGGCGAGGGGAGAGTCTCTTACCCACATCCTAAATGATACCACTTATAAAAATATACTATAAACTTGACCTCCTTTAGAGCATTAATTCACATTGTATTGGTGTGAGCACATTATTTTTAAAAAGCTGACTTTCAAAAGTGGAGATCACAACTTTCAATCAAAATAGCCATATGGCTAAACAAGGACAGCAGAGAAAAATGTATGAACTTACTTTGCACTTGGGTTCTTCTCCTCATGTTTGGACTTTTCTATCAACAAAGGGATGAGAAAGTCTTTCAGTAGCCAATGACCCTTTCTAAAACCCTGTTTGACCTTGCCACGCTTCTTTTCTACCTGCACACAAAACCATTCTGGAAATGTTTTACCCTAGTCACACTCTGGCCCTTATAGGGAGAAAATCCACTCAGTGATAGATCTAGGTCCGTATTTACAATTGCGAGGGGTTCCTACTGTAACATTGGCACTCTCATTCCAGAGAAGGCACAATACAACTGCACGCTCTTCTTCAGTGTAACTTTGCCAGCCCGCCCATCTTCAGGTGGCGTCTACTTCCTCTCCCCTGGAGTCTGGGCTGGCTTTGACCAATAGAGTCTGGAAGAAGGGACTCAGTGTGATTTCTAAGCTTAGGCCTTAAGAAGCCTTAGAACATCCGACTTGTCCTTGTGGGGCCTCCAGTCCTCACGTAACCAAGTCCAGGTAGCAGAGCGGTGAGGTGCCCAGCTGACAGCCAGCCCCAGACACGTGAGGCCATCCTGCCTCCTCCAGCCTGGTCACGACCAACCAACACATGTACAGCACATGCAAGCCCTCTCCTCTCAGCCCTGTTCCAATTTCAGATCCATAGAATCATAAGCAAATTATTGCTTTAAGCTACTGTGTTTGGCGGTTATTTGCTACATAGCAGCAGATAACCAAAACACTGACCTTATACAAAAATCACTAACTTGTGTACAGCTATCCAGATTTGACACATCAAAGGTGAGATGCTTGACCTCAGAAAGCATAAATGTCTCAATACAAAAAGGTAAATGATTAAAGTCTAAATTATGTCCTGAATCAGACTACTCCCCCAATATCCATGCCCCCCTTCTTCTATAAAAGTGGTTCTTAAAGTGTGGTCCTGGACCAGCATTATGGGAATTTGTTTAAAGTACAAGTTTTTGGCCTCCTACTGAATGAGAAACCCTCGGAGTGGGGCCCAGCAATCTGTATTTCGGCAAGTCTTGCAGATGATTCTGGTGCACACTGAAGTATGAAAACCACTTTTCTATAGCAGTATGCCTGGCCAGCTGGATGAAGACTGGGTAAGGTGGCTAGGTGAGGCCATGACTAAGTTCTGGCCAGGAAGACGTAAGCAGAAATGGGAAAATAAGTGTTCCCTTTCCTACCCCTTTCCCTGGAATTCAGATGTGATGGCTGGAGCTCCAGAAACTGCCTTAGACCATGAGGTGATCCTGGGAAATGAACATCTGCACAGCAGAGCAACGAGATGGAAGGAGCCTGGGACCCTGACACTATGGAGCTGCTACATTAGCTCTGGACTCATTCCCTAACTTCCTGAACATGAGCAAGAACTTTCTGTCTTGTTCAGCCCCTGTTTTTCAAAGTTCTGCCCCACACTGTTAAATCTGATCCTAACTTATACACCATCCTAATAAAATAGGGTAAATACACCCCCTCCCTTTCACCTGAGATATGTTGTAATATAAGAATATTTATTTTCTTTGCTTGTCACAGCTATCTCTAGATTATGTCTTTTGTTACTTGTTTTAACTGTCTCCCTGTTTGACCCTAGACTCCATGAGGATGGTTTTATTTTATCATTCAATCCCCAGCACTCGACATGCTTCTATTCCCACAACAGACTTGGTGAATATTTACTGAATACCAATAATCGTGCCTCAGACAAATCAAATTTTGTCCAATCTTTCAGCATCATTAACTTGACCATGCCTCAAGATAAATCTTTTTTTTAAATACTGAACATGCAGCAAAACTATCCCTCCCCTATATCCTACCTAAGTTCCACATTTTAATCTGACTGTGAAGCAATAATAATAATAACCAATATTTCTACATGCCTTAACATGTGCCCAAAACAAATTCCAGTAAGGGGCATCTTACAATATACCTGACTGGCCCTCCTCAAAAGTGTCTCAGTCATCAAAAACAGGGAAGTCTGGGAAACCGTCGCAGCTGAGGGAGCCTAGGAAGACAAGAGGGCTAAATGTAACAGTATCCTGGACAGGATCCTAGAACAGAAAAGAACATTAGGTAAAAACGAAGGAAATCTAAGTACACTAGAGACTTGAGTTAACAACCGTATATCGATATTGCTTCATTACATGTAACAAATATACCAAGTTAATGTAAGATGTTAACGATAGGGAAACTGGGCATGGGTGGGGTGAGGGGAGAAGATATAAGTACATATTCTCTGTACCACCTGTTCTCTGTTCCTGTAAATCTATCACTGTTCTGAATAAGAAAGCCTATTAATAAAAGAAACATGCCAAAGACTTACATATGTTATAACCTATTACATATGTTAATTCTCATAAAGACTGAGATGGGTACTATGATGAGCCCTGTTTAGAGACACCAAAGAGTACAGTAAGTTCGGTTTCCCCACATCCTGAGGCTTGGAGTTTGTTTTTTTCTGGATCAGAATTCATTTGAGTCAGTCATTTAAGTAATGTGTATTGATTAATGTGCTAGCCAGAGACTAAGCTTAGGGGATTCTATGAAACAAGTCAAAACTGGGAAGGCAGAAAGGGCTGTGTATCTGCCTACTGAAATTTAAAGGATACAAGCAAACACTTTAGAGCGTATACAATTCTAAAATGTGTTATATTTATATATTGACAGCTTATATGTTCCTCCAACAGCTACAAACAACGAAGGTTGGCATCTAATTATCAAGAATAATTATTTGAATATGAAGCCACCAGATGGCCCATGTTGTTAAGAATACATAAATCATACATCATAAGTTACAAAGCTGATTTGAGAGTGGATTTGTGTCTTATCTCAGGTACCAAAATAACTAAGGCTCCATCTCTGAGGATAATCCTTGGTCCAAGCTGAAAGAATACCTCAAAGGAGAGAAATCTCTATGTCATTGCATTCCTTTCTAAAGATACTCATGGTAAACTTCCTTAACTACTATTTTGACAAGCAGAACCTTAACATTTTCATTACTGACTACTCCATTGACCAAAACAAAGATTTGGTACCTTGACTGGTCAAACTGAAATTCCTGGCCTGTGTAGTCTGATCATGAATGTTATGAATGCTCACTGATAACATGGAACACCCAGACATAAATAAGCCTTGTTGAAATTTTTTTTGCAAAGTGTATTACTTTTGAGGTTTAACTTCCATACTCTGAAGTGCAATCAGGTAGTGCCCAATCTAACTATGTGCCTGAAACAACACCCAAGGAACCTATGATTCAATTTCTCTTCAGCTGCCTCACAATTTATCCTTAAAAGTTCAGCTGAGGCCATTAGCTCATTCACAAAGTCTTTCTCAACCTGCTCAGTATGGGGCATTTCTATACACTCCCACGTACCTTGTGCTGACCTGAGTCATAGGATCCGTTACAATTGCGTACAGCTCAACAAGTATTTAGTGAATGCTGATGAGGGACTGCTCTGGGCACTTGGGAATCATCAGTGAACAAATGTAAGATGCCTGCCCTTGTGGGGAAAAACAGATAATAAGCAGTAAACTATAAGTCAATTTTATAGTATGTTATACCGATAAGCGCTATGAGAAAAGAAAATGTGAAGTGGATTAAGGGGGATTGAGTGAACTGGGGTGTAGAGGGAGGATCAGGTGGCCATACTAATTAGGATGGCCAAGGTAGGCTTCAGGGAAAACAAAAGATTTAAGCAAAGACTTGAATGAGGTGAGTTAACTCTTTAGACCCCGAAGGAGGAGGCTTCCAGGCAGTAGAAAGACCCAAAGCAAAGACCCCCCCCCACCCCACCCCCAGCAGGAGCATGCCTGGTGAGACCCACAAACAGCCTGCAGGCCAGTGAGTGGCAGCAAAATGCCCCAAAAAGGGGGAGAGGAAGAGAGGTGAAGCAGAGAAGGTTGATTATGTAGGGCTTGGGGGCCAGTACAAAGACTTGGCCTTTTATTCCCAGTGGAGCTATGCTGGGTTTTGAGTAGAGATGTGATCTGACTTATTTTTGCAAAATTCACTCAGGCCACTTAGTTGAGAATAGAATAGTAGGGGGGCCAAGATAGAAACAGAAAAACCTGATAGGAAGTAATTATAGGTGAGCTTTGAAGATGCCTCCGGCTAGAGAAGTAGCAGCAGAGGAGGCGGATGGGAGCCAGATTCTGGATTTAGAATCTTGGAGGACTGGATGTGAGGTGGAAGAGACAGAGGGGAGCCAAAAATGACTCCAGGGATTTTGTCCTGGGAAATGACTTCAGTGGAGTTACCATGAACTCACATGGGGACGACCATGAAAGAAGCAGGTTAGGATGTGAAGAGCAGGAATTCAGAAAATAATATGAATTTGGTTTTTGTTTGAAAAGATTCTGTTGACATTTTCTGGTAAGAAGGAACAAGCACAAGGAGAGTGGGTGTCAGTGGTTTGAAAGAGATCTGGGATTGAGCAGAGGGGCCCATTTTAGAAGTGCGACATTTCTAATTTCCAGCACCTGATATCACGGATAGCATCATGAGGAAAAAACACAGAGATCGATGCCTCTGAGCCAAAAAGTGGTTCTGAAGAATTAGACTCCGAATATGAAAAAATTTTATAAATATCTTAGACAATTTATTTACATTGACCTTTAGAATAAAATGTGATTTTAAAAACCCATCTAAATAAGTTAAAAAAATTTTAAAGAAATTGAAAATAATTTTAGTGATAAGAAATGACTGTGTAACAGTTGATGAACATTTTTTTCTTAGGGACACAAAAATATCTTTTAATTGGATATAATGAAATATGATAAAAATATCGAATACTTACTAATCACTTACAATGAGGCAGGGACAGTGCTAAGTCATATATATGAAGCTTTTGATCCCCACAACAATCCTGTGACATAGTTCCCATGTCCCCCTGCCACCCTTTTTAAAGAAAGCTCAAAACAGTAAAGAAAACTCATGTGTCTTCTGTATGTCCCATAAAATCTTTGCACTTTGCTATTTTTTTCCCTTGGAAAAAAATCATCACCCTCTTGTTTAATAATTCCTGGCCTTTAAGAATTAAGACTGAAATCTTCAGACTGGGTCTTCCGTGCCTGTTTCATATGTCACTCCAAGCGAGGCTGCTCCAGTTCCAGTCTTGTGTGTCCTGTGTTTTCGGTCTTGTTTGGTTCCCTCTGTCCAGGGCAATAGACAGGCCTGGAAGGACGTGCTGGGCTAACGGGATGAGTAAAACTTTATCCCTGGCCTTGAGGCATTTACAGTCTAATGGGCTGGACAAACACGTGAATGGGGAATATATTTCATAACACGCGGTGTGTGTGCTCTGCCCTGTGTGTGCAGCAAGCTCTGACAGTGAAAGGACAACTTAGGGCAAGCCCTGATGGAGAGAAAGAGAGGATGTTTTTTAAACTCCTTTGGCTTCAGGGCAATTCTAGTCAACATTCCTGGGCTGCGGCAAGCCACTTAGGGAGTGTTTTGATTATAGCCTTTTCATATCTTGCAACACACAGGCCACATGTGCAATATGCTGCTGGACCAAAGAGGATAGACTCTAAGTCCTAGAAATGATTCATTTCTGGCTTTCTGGAAAAAATATAAGAAACTGACACACAATGACAAAAGCATTCTACTGGTTCAGCTCAAAACCACCTTTATAAAAACTATTTTACATTGTGCCATGGAAGAGATATTAGTAGTATTTACAGAGTGTTACACAGTACCATATTAGACAATAGCATTTGCAGACTCATTACAGGAATCTATAAAGGGTAATTGTACGGGAGGGGCGGGGAGAGGGACGGGAGAGAAAAAAAGGGTGTACTCAGTCCTAGAAAGAGATAAGTCTAGAGAGATGTGTGAACCTGGAATAAAAAGCCGCCCCGTGAAGGGCCAGAGCTGCAAGCATTCCCAATTCCAGCCGATTCGATTCCATTTCATTGATGTCTAAAACTTGCATTCATAGTTTGAGAACACGTGTACTGAGAGTCCTCTTATCTTGTGAGGATCTCAGAAACAGTTTTCTTCCTGATCTATGGATACAAGACCCTAACGATACAAAATCTGCTTGAGGTATGGATGTGCGCATGCGCTCTAAGTTCTGTTGGCAAGAAAATATTCCCTAGAAGAAGCAACACTGCAGTTAATGTAGCATACAGAAACATACACTGAACCATTGTCGTTTTAGAGAGGTCCCTTAAAAAAAGTACGTCATGTCCTAAGATACAAAATTTAGCTGACGGGACTAGATTCCTTGCTAGAAAAGTCTGTACAGGAAAGGGACACTGGTAGCCATGACACTGAAATTTCCAGGGTTCTTACACTCATTTGCTGCCCAGGGGTGTGTACAGGTGGAAAGATTTGCCCTCCCCTTCCCCATCACCCTTACACACACAAACAAGTAACCTCTTTCCAAATTCCATGTAGAAAGGGGGAGGTGAGGAGGGGTCAAAGTCTAGGTGGAAGGAGCTTTTGAAAATAGACAGCATCCTTTACCCTGCTCCGTCTTTGGATGTTATTGATATAAATGTGTCAGTTTTAGGAGATACTGTAACTCCTGTCTCTCAAGCTAACCAGTGTTTGGATAGCTTTTCCTTATGCAGAAATGGGGGTGGGGGTGCTTCCTTAAGGCGTGGTTTGAACCGCTGTATCCCGTACCTGAGTTTAGGTAGTAACAATTAGGGCATGAGTCAGCCGTGTTGTTTTCCAGTATCACCAAGACAACATACATGACTGAACAACCAAACAGAGACCAGAAAAGTTTAATCAAGATGTGTGCGGAACCTCAGCATGAGGATCGACAGAAATAATGACCACTTCCTCCTTTTTACTCATATATTGAAAGAAATGTCACTCTGCTGGAGAGGAAATGTGCTTTGGTGCTTCTGAAATATATCCTATGATAAATTGCATTTTGCTTTATCGCAGTAAAGCATAATTTTTTAAGTCCCAAAAGACATTTAGTTGGACATTTTCTGTTTTCTTTGAATAAGCACAGGGTAGCATGGGCACAAAGCCTGAAGGAAAAGGAGTAAGAACCTGATAAGACAGTTTGGAAGGCAAGAGAACTCCTATCTTTTTATATTGTTATTACAAATGTCTTAGATATTTGACCATTAATACTACCTGAGAGTAGTGCAGTCGAAAAGGAAAATGTAACTTTGTTACCCTTAGAAAAGTCAAGTGCCTCCGTCTTCTCAGGGTTCGTAATGCTGTTTTCCCATTGCTTCTTGGAAAATGCCAGTATTTTCTTTGGGTTCTTTCCAGACGTTTTATTGAGAGGGCAAGATGGAATGAGAGGAGAATGTCATCAACAACTTTATCACAGAAGGATGGGAAATGCTGACCTCAACATGCTTCTGTTCTTTCTACATAAGATTCTCCGAATTATGGAGGAAAAAATGGTAAGAACATGTAGCATTGGTTATTTGCTGAATGTTCTAGCATAGTCATTCTTAAAACATCTTCAGCCTAAAGCCTAATCTTTATATCCCAAATGAGTCTAAAGTTATCTGGGGCAAAGGACTGTTTTTATTTTTTTCAGTTTTATTTTTCAATTACAGTTTACATTCAAGATTATTTCGTATTATAAAGGACCATTTACAAAAACTCCAGTCACCTGCAGGCCCTGGTTGGTGTGGCTCAGTGAATTGAGTGCCAGCCTGCAAACCAAAGGGTTGCCAGTTCGATTCCCAGTCTAGGGCCCATGCCTGGGTTGCAGGCCAGTTCTCCAGGAGGGGGTGTGCTTCTTTCCTTCTCTTTCTCCCTCCCTTCCACTCTCTAAAAATAAAATAAACAACAATAATAATAATAAAATTCCAATCCAATGCAAACTTTTTAAAACTACAGTGGAAATGAATTACTAAAAGTAGAATTTAAAAAAAATACAAAATATACGCCCCCAAATTCTGTATTGTTGATTTCAACAGACATAAGGTACTGTGTTGAATGGCTATTAACACTTATAAATGCTTATTCTCAATTTCTGTCCTTATCTTTTTGCAGACAAGGAACAAACTATTCCCAACTATGACACACATGAACACAAGCACAGGACACATACATATCACAGGAACACACACACACAAACACATTTGCTTTCTATCCATTTAAAAATACTTTGTTTCTATTAAATTATTTTATTACATAGTGCTTGAAAACCTTACTTCATATTACAAAAAAGCTGGTGAGAAAACAGGTTTCTCAACACCCCTGCCCCCAAATACATCTAGGGCCTACCCAGAGAGGCAGCCACCTAATAATCAAACCTGTCGGAGAAGCTACCAATGCCAGTCCCCACTCCCACCCGCCACTGCCCCAAGCTGACCGCTCCTCTTCCTCCTCCTCACAGCTGCTGTCCTGGGATTCCCTTTGCCTCTTTTCTCGGCAGGAGTTCCCTTTGAAATAGATTGTATTATTGTTCAAAATATTTGCTGCTCTGTATTGGGGTTGATTATACTTCCTCACCCCATTCACATCAGGCTTGACTATGACTTGTGATGCCCCACCCTATGGAAGGATTTTACATCTCTGCCATATTAAACTCCAAAATAACCATGTGACTTGCTTTGACCAATGACATGTCAGTCCAAGGTAGAAGCTTGAGACAGGTCTGTTATCTCTCTCTTATCCCTCTGTCACAAGGTTAGCAGTGTCCCAGAGAGAGGATGCTCCATTAGCCTAGGTCCCATTGCAAAGGTGACAAGATGCAGAAGTATACAATGAACATATTGGGTGAGAAGAAACATACCTATGTTGTAAATTCATGGAGAGTTTGGTACTGTTTGTTACTGCATCATAGCCTTAGCTGACAGATACACTTTGCTTCTAGATTTTCTTTCATGGTTCACTCCCTTATTTTGGTAATGTATGTCTTCCAGTAGTTTCCTGAGGAGTTGATGACAGGCAAAGACCTAATAGGTCTGAAAATTACACAATATTGGATTTAAAATAATTTTCCCTTAGAATTAAAAAGCATTGATGCATTGTCTTCTAGTTTCTAATGATGCTATTGGAAGCCCAGTACCTCTCTTAATCCCAGGACTTTGTATGTACCTTCATCCCTTCTCAGAGGCTCTTAAGTTCTTTTTTTATAACTGGTATTCTATTTCATGATCATGTGCTTTACCATGGGCCTTTGTTTAGAAATTTAGATATCTCTTTCGATCTTAATGCTCATGTTTTTCAAATCTAGGAAAGTATCTTCAAAAATGTTTCTCCTTGAGATCATCTTTTATTTCCTTTTTAGAAAGTTTAGTTTTATTAAAGTCATGTATGCTCAACAACCCTCTCATTGAATATTTACCCTTCTCAAAGACAGCCACTGTAATTTTTTTAGCTGATTCTTTGGAATTGACCTCTCTACCTAACATGCTTTAATTAGGTATTACTTATTGACTTTTCATTATGGAAATGAGAATTTATTCTTCTCCATCTCTGCATGCCCACTCTGTACATGCGGCTCTCACTATGTATCACAACTTTAATTAGATTAGTAGAGTACATTATTTGGACGTAACTGTGACTTTTCCTCTTCTGACAAACTTTCTTTTGCCTGGAATTAATGTTGTTCTTTTCACTTCCTTAGTTTTTAAAGCACATACCACTAATTGGATACTCTCTACTTGTTTAAATCTTGTTTCAATACATTCATACACATCAGACTTTGTTTGTTCTGTTGGTTAGTTTGTTGATAGTTTGTTGGATACTCTCTCTCATGTGAACAATTTTCTTAAATTCCTTGGAGTACTCCCAAGTGGAGGTCCTTTCTTTGCATTTCTCAGGATAGGATACATTGTATTTGAGTTAGCAGCATTTATAACTTTTAAATACTCAAATGGTGCTTTTTCAGTCTGGCCACGGCCATCAGGGGGGCTTAAAAAGCTCAGTTAAATCATTTCCAGAAAACTCATAGCAGACTCATAAACCTCCTAAGACCTAAATTCCTTTCCACTCAAAAATCTTAAATTATTTTGTGTGTAGATGTTCAACTAAATGCATAAATGCCTGTTAAACTAAAAAATAAATACATAAATAAATAACCAAACATTCTGTAGGCCTTTCTATACTTTTTTTCCCTTGGCTGTGCAAGTGGCATGAAGTAGGCATGGCCTCTAGCTCCTGAACTGCTCTGGTTTCCACAGGACAGACTGACTTTCTTCTTCCTGCTATCGCTTCTGCAGGCACTTAGGCATCACTTCCTCCACTCTGCCAAGTCAGTTACCTTTCCTCCACCCATCCCATCTTCTCAGCATGTGTTGAATTCTCTCAACTGCTATTGTATCCCCTTTCCTATTTGTGTCCATAAGGGGCTGTACTAGAATCTTATTGCCATTGTAACAAATTACCACAAACTTCATGATTTAAAATAATACAAATTTATTATCTTATAGTGCTGAAGGTCTGAAGTCCAAACTCAGTCTCAGCGAGCTAAAATCAAGCTGTTGACAGGGCTGAACACTTGAGGATATTCGAGGGAAGAAACCGTTTCCTTGTGCCTCTTCTAGGTCCTACAGGCTGCCTGCCTTCTTTGTCTCATGGCCTCATTTCTATCTTCAAAGGCAGCAGTGAAGCAACTTCCAGCTGCTCACTTTCTCTCCCTCTCCCTCTGACTCCAACTTCCTGCAAGGATCTTTGTGATTACACTGGGGCCGCCCAAGTAATCTAGGATAATCTCCCATCTCAAATTCTTCATTACATTTGAAAGTGCCTTTTACCAAGTAAGATAGCATATTCATAGGTTCGAAGAATTAGGACAGGAATATTTAGGGTTGGGGGGGTGGGCATTATTCTGTCTACCAGAAATGAGTTTACACTCCTCTTATTCTTTTACTGTGGTGTGTGGGGAATGAGCGCAGCAAAAGTGTCTGTTCAATCACCTTGGTTAATCAGGAGCCCAAATACTGTGTGTCGTGGTTCCAATCCCTGGGACTCTTAGATCTATTTATAAAATAAATATAATAATAAGTATAGGAATAATAATAGAAATAAACAAATATTACTAATGCCCTCAATCCATACACGGAATTAGGACTGGCCCCAGATATTTTTAATAAACCCTGAATGCCACTGTTGAGGAGAGAAAATTGCAGAGTAGAAATGGAAAGGAAATGAATCACACTGAAAAATAAAACAAAGGAATAAGAAAAAAGTTTTTGAAGGAGGTGTATACAACAAGATGATAAAATATGCTTGTTACTGAAGCGCTGTTGGTGATAACCATGGACTAATAGACAAGATCAGGGATGAGAACACAAAGGTATATATGAAAAATAGGAAGCTAAATTTAGAATTGGAGGTTCCAAATTCAAACCCCAATTCTCAGACCTACAGTTTGATCATGCACAAGTCCATCTGGTATCTTGGTTGTGTGGCTGAGGAAACTAAAACCCAAAGAAGTTATCTCAATTTAAATAAGCAGATATATTGTATATAAAAGACCCTAGGAAAATATCTATCACATAGCAATTGAATGTTAGTTGAATCAGAAGCAAAGGAAGCACTAATTGAAAGCTAGCCATTATGGCACAGGCATCATCACACAAAAACCCAACAGCTGGAAGGCAGACTAGAAGAAAATTATCTTTTCCACTTCTAAAAAGATGGACTAGCCTGGACACAATAAAACTCACCTTAATGCATGGTTACAATTGTAGATATCCTATAGAAATACTACTTTTTAAAATATATATTGATTATGCTATTACAATTGTCCCATTTTCCTCCCTTTATTCCCCTCCACCCTGCACACTCCCTCCCACCTGTAGCCCCCTTCCCCCGTTAGTTCATGTCCATGGGTCATACCATGTAAGTTCTTTGGCTTCCACATTTCCTACACTATTCTTAACCTCCCCCTGTCTATTGTGTACCTAAAGTAGCATTTATGCTACTTATTCCCTGTACCTTTTCCCCCTCTCCTTCCCTCCACCTCCCCGCTGATAACCTCCATGTGATCTCCATGTCTGTGATTCTGTTCCTGTTCTAGTTGTTTGCTTAGTTTGTTTTTGGTTTTGATTTTTTTAGGTTCAGTTATTGATAGTTTTGAGTTTGTTGTCATTTTACTACTGTTCATAGAAATACTACTTTTTTATTCAATCAAAACAATTGTACTGAACTCTGTCCCCTCACAAAGATTGCAATCTAGAGAAACTAGACCATTACACAAATAATAACAAGTTGTGATAGACTCTTTGATGGAAACAAAAACAGAGAATTCAAGCACCTAAACCAGACTAAGGTTTTGTCTTAGGGGATTGGGAGGGGTAGTTAGGTAAGGCACTCAGAAGTAATGACACACTCTTCAGAGCTCAGCTAAAAAGTAGGAGATAGTGAAGCAAAGACCAAGGGGAATGGTTTGGCAGAGTATTTCAAGGAGCCTACTCCTTTGCTTAGGAAGAGTGACAAGGTGTCTTGGAAGGTAGTTAGCCTGATTCCTGCATCATTTATGAAAATGGCAATGAGGCTGATGTCAGAAAAAAGTGCTTGAATTACTATGGTGCTTTTGGATGACAGAATTACATAGATGGAATTACAATTACTTTGCTTTCTTTTCAACATAAAGTCTGCCATCCCCCCTTTTTTTCTATTCTACAACCAAGCAATGAAGCACCATGGTTAAGAATGCAGGCTCTGGAGCTGCCTGCCTGCCACTTAAGTAGCTCCAAGGCCTTGGGGACATTTATTCACCTCTCTGTGCTTCAGCTTACTTATCTTTAAAATGTTTCTAAAATTGATATTTTCCTCACTGAGTTACTATGAGGGTTAGTTAACATATTAAAAATGTTAGAACAGTACCTGGAACAAAGTAAGCACTCAATAAATCTGAACTTGCTCCTGCTCCTGGTTTTAATTGCTAACCACTGGCCTCTCTGACACTTCTAGGAGGGTGAAAGGCTGGCTTTGTTTACATGGCATTGCTTTCAGTCACAAGGAAGATGAGGCTGCAGCTTACCGTTTGGTCCTCAGAATAGAAATTAAAAGCAACCAGAATCTTGCTGATTAGTTCTTTAATTCTTACTCTGGGACATGGGAGACCAGAAAGCTTCAAAGAGGTCCTCATCTGTTTCAAGTTACAGTTGTCCCCCTTATCTGCAGGGGATACATTCCAAGACCCTCAACAGATGCCTGAAACCACAAAGAATACCAAACCCTACATGTACTGTTTTGTCCTGTGCATACATATATACCTATGATAAAATTTTACTTATAAATTAGACAAAATAAGAAATTAACAATAAATCATAATAAAATATAATTGTAACAACATACTATAATAAAAGTTATGCAATTGTGGCATTCAGTAAAATAAGGATTACCTGAACTCTTGCAAGACCTATTTAAGCGAACCAAACGTCAGGAGATTAGACAGGAAAAGGGGCTTGTAGACCTAACTGTAAGAAGTGTGGCTTTTTCTATGTGAGACGAGACATTACTGGCTAGTTCTGAACAGAATCATGGGATGGTGGCTTTAGGTTTTGAAAGGATCATGCTAACTGCTGTACTGGGAACAAAATGAAGGTTAAAGGTGACTAATATAAAATCCTAGTCAAAGGTGACAGTGGCTTGAATCAAAGTGATATCAGTGGAGAGGGGAAGAGTGGTCACATATTTTGAAGAGACTGAACAGGATTTGATGACAGATTGGATGTGGGGGTAGAAAAGTTGCTCAGTTGGCTTCTGCAGTGGGAACAATGGAGTTGCCATAAACTGAGATAGGTAAGGCTATAGGCAGAGAAGGGATTTTGGGGGGTGGGGGGCAATCAGTTTCATTTTGGACATACTAAAATGGAGAGGTCTACTAAACATCCAAGTAAAGACACTGAGGTACTTGGATATACAAGTGTGGATCTGAGACTAGGGGGTTGTGAGCATATTTATCAAATCTAATGCCATCAAAACTGCCTGAGATCTCTAAGGGTGAGAGAAAAGAAACAGAAGAGGTCCAGGAGTCCTGGGACATTCCAATATTAAGAGGTCAGTGAGCAAAGGAGATTGGGAAGAGTGGCAGTGGCGAGGAAAGACCAGGAAAACGTGAAGTGTTCCGTAACACCAAAGAAACAAGTGTAATGAGTGAAGGAAGTGTTAGGGGAGGAGGGAGTGATCAACTGTGTCAAAAGCTGCTGATAGGTCAAGTGAGATGAAGACTGAGATCAGGCCGTTGGATTCGGTCACGCGGAGAGCAGTCTTGGTGGAACACTGGGGGCAAGAGCTAGCTAGCTAGAGCATGAGAAAAGGAACTGGGGCTGAGAAGAGAGTACTCTTTCATGGATATTTTCTGCAAAGAGAGCAAAAATAAACGGGACAGCAGCTAGAAAAAGAAGTAAAGTCAAGAGGGTTGTTTTTGTTGTTATAGTTTAAGATTAGTTTGAAGAAGCAAATATATTAATTTACATGTGAACCATAACTGGTAAACACCGGGAATAGTTGTAACAGATCAGTTCTTTCCTCTTCTCTGTTGGAAAACTATTTGGAAAGTACAATTCAAATCACAAGATTATTTCATGAGCATTGATAACATTGATAGAGCACTGATGCCCAGTTTCTAAGGGGACATGGCACAAAGCAGGTGCTCAACAGATATTTTTAGAATTAATGAGAAAGGTCACCATGGCCTTGGGGTTAGGTAAGGAAAGCAAATTAAGTCATGAGAGGTGATGCAGCAGAATAGGCAGGCAGGTTCAATGGAACTTGAGTTTGTAGTGAGGGTAAAAATTAGCTTCAACTGTGGAAGCAAGAGAGAAAAATAACAGGAAAAGGAAGACATGGTTAGAAAAAAGCTCTCAAATACCACTTTCTCCTTGAAGCCTTTTATAATAATCATCTCATGAGACCACTCTCAAGGCACTGATACTATAATGTAGGTGCTATTATCGCCTTTATTTTGCACATGGGGAAATCAAGGCACAGGAATGAATAACTTGCCCAAAGTCACATTGTTATTAAGTGGCTGAGCCAGGATTTGAACCCAAAGATATTAAGGAACTCATTCTGGGATCACACAAACATTCATTCATTCAATAAATATTTAACAAGTATCACTACATTCTAGACATTATGCTGGTGCTAGGGATAAATGTGAAGGGGAAAGCTGGTGGTGAACAAGACATTGTCCCCACCTGCACAGACCTTCCATGAACATCAAATTCCAATTATGATAAATCAGAAAAGAAAATGTTAAGTTACAGTTAGGTAGGAAGGGTGAGTGCCAGAAAAGAATTCCAGGGGAAAGGGAATGGCATGTGTCCATAACCTGAGGTGAAAGCCTACAGTAGGAAAAAAAAAAGAGAGAAAAGAGCCTGGAAAAAATAAAAAAGACTAATGTGGCTGGAGTGCAGAGGGCTAGAGAGGCTGGGGAGAATGACAAGCTATGGAGGAGAGCCTGGTTTCCATGATAAGGAGCTTAGACTGTATTCAGTAAGCAAAGGGAAGCCACTGAAGGATTTCAAGCAGGGCAGTGACCTGGTCAGATTTGTATTTTAAACATTACTGTGGCTGCAGTTTGGCAGATGAATTGGAATGAGCCAAGAACAGTTTTGTAGGACCTGGATGGTAGTTATTTGTAGTATTTCAAGCAAGAGATGAAAGTGGCTTAGACTGAAGTGGGTTGTGGAAAAGTGGCCATAGGCATGACAAGTGGCCACAATCCAATTTTTCAAGGCACACAGGTCGAGGTGATTCTGATGTGTGTCAGAGGCATGTTAGGTTTCTGGCTTGAACTGACTAGGTAAGTAGGACGCTCTTTACTGACCCCAGGGCAGTGGGAGGAAGGTTTTATAGGGAATACAATACACAGTTTGAGTTTGACATGCCCCAGTCATCCAAATAATACTGTAGCAATGGTAGTTAGCAATATGAATCAAGAGTTCAAGAACAAGATCTAGATTTGAGTATGGGATAGAAAGTCTTTGGCAGAGGATATGTGAAGCTACTGGAAGAGAATGAGGCCAGCTAGGAAAGCAGATACGGTGGGACTCAAAGGGGGCTCAGCTCAGTAGGATTCCAATATTTAAGAGTTGGGTAAAGGAGGAGAAGCTGGTTACTGAAAAGCAACCAGAGCGTGGCCAGTGTGGCTTGCTTGGTTGGAGCGTCACCCAATGGACTGAAAAGCTGAAGGTTCAATTCCTGGTAGGGGCACATACCAAGGTTTCCGATTCAGTCTGGTCAGGCACATGTGAGAAGGCAACCAATCAATGTCTCTCTCTCTCTCTCTCTAAAAAGCAATGAAAGTCCTGGGGGTGGGGGACTAATGGTAATATAAAACAATATAGTAAAGATTATATATTTAAAATAATAAATAAATACAGGGTCCAGCACAACAAATGCCCTTTTTGTATTACAAAATCATTAAGTGTGAAATTCTGTAACATAACAATATCACACTCAAGCACACCATATGACATTTTAGGTGAAAAAAAATAAAAATGGAAAAACGTCCTCAGATGAAAATGAAAAAACAGAGAGCATGCAACCACAGAAGAAAACTTTGATAAAAGAGCGGAGTAGTGTCAAATGCTAGAATAAAATGTAAGATGGTGACTGAAGCTTATCTGTAACAAATGAGAGCAGCTTTAGGTGAATGGTAGGAACAGAAGTTAGACTGGAGAGGGTTAAGAAG
>VMDR010015462.1:0-22288 GCA_007922815.1 Macrotus californicus | reverse complement strand
TTTGTTTGTCTATGGTAAAATGAGAATAGGAAAACCGTCTGAAAATTAAGCATGAAATGAAAATTCTGATGCCTTCATCTTCACATCTGGTAGCATTGATGTACAAAGGTAATACAGTGATGAAGCACTGCTAGATGAACTTTGGTGATTTCTTTTGATTCCACAAAATCTATCTATTCTCTTGAACTGGAATAAGTCCTATGGCTTTGTTTATTTATTAGCAATTGTTTTTCAAAGTTAGAAAAATGTAGCAAAAATGATAAAACAGAAATATTATTCCTTTGCCTGCTATTTACAAGACACTAAAATGAATTAAAATTTACTCTAACAATATATAATCCCAAAGCGGCATTTCATATGTTTAAAGATACTATCAGTGTGATAGAAATGTATGTGGAACTGGCTTACAGTGTTGTAAACCAAGGCTTTTTTGACCAAGTCATGAACTTATGTTACCAAATAAAACAAAATATTCAAAAGACAGGGTGGAGCCACATATTGAAATGGGACTAAGGATGGAGCTGTATAAATTGATTGAAAAATTAGCCACCTCTCATAGGCCTTTCAACCAGGCTAATCTATTCATGGTCATATGTTCAGTGGCCAATACAAATGATTCACAGATATGCAACAATGGAATCTTCTAGTTAACCTTCCCATCTCCCTCTCATCCTACCCCCTCCCATTCTGGCAGCCTCTGCTAGGCTTCTGATCTTTTGGCTTTGCACTCTCCTGTGGTTCCCTGCTGACCACTTGGACTGGAATGGGACACCAGCCTGGCCCTTAGTGCTCTCTAGGACTGGCTTGCACCTAGCATCTTTGGTTCATCTTTCTCTTGTCAAATCTTTGAGTAATCACCTCCCCACTTGGTGCTGGCCTCCAGACCCCAAGTTCAGCTTTGGCCGTGTGGCCAGGACCCTGGGCAGACTGACCCCAGACCACCATGAGGGATGACTGGACAATGTGAGTTAACAGTGGGCATCTAATATTAAGGCACCTTTACTCCCCAGGCTGCTCTTCCTGTGACAGGACCACTTCAGTGAAGGCTGTGGCTTGGTAGCAATGTACTGTGTTCATTGATCTCACAGCTGCTTCTGCTGGATGGGCCCAGGTATAAAGGCCAACAGTCAGGCCTGAGCTGGCTGAGGGAAGCAAAGGGGCAGGAATGTGAGCTTCCTGTGGTGAGCCACATCTGCCCTGCATTAATGTTGAGGTGGAATCTGAGAGAGATGTCCATCCAAACCCCCTTTCAAAGGAGTTCTCTTTGTGATGTCTCTAGGGACATAAAATATGAAAAACCTCAGAGACAGAAACAGTGTTTAGAAGTCTTAATTTAAGAGAGAGTATATTAGAGTTCTCCAGAGAAACAGAACCAATGGGATATATAGGAAATGGCTCACACTGTTTTGGAGACTGAGAAGTCCCAAGATCTACAGTCAGCAAGATGGAGACCCAGAAGAGCCAACAGTTTAGTTTAAGTCGAAGGCAGCAGGCTTGAGATCCAAGGAGAGCCAATGTTTCAGCTGAGTCTGAAGGCAGGAAAAGACCAATGTTCCCACTAAGACAGGCAGGCAGGAGCTGAGGGCCTTACTCGAGGGAGGGCCAGGCTTTTGTTCTATTCAGGTCTTCAGTGAATTCTAGGAGGCCCACCGACATCAGGGAGGGCAATGTGCTTTATGAAGTCTACTGATTTAATTGTTCATCTCATCCAGAAACACCCACACAAACACACCCAGAATAATCTTTGACCAAATGTCTGGGTACCCCATGGCCCTGTCAAGCTGACATGTAAAATTAAGCATTATAGGGAATGATGTTAGAGATTAGAGGAAGTGATGAGACTGCAATGTATCAATGCTGGCTGCACATCTGAATCAGCTGGGGACTTTAAAAATAGCTGCCTGGGCCCCATCCCAGGCCAATTATCAGAATCTTCGTGGGGTGGAGCATGAATTATTTTTTAAAAGCTCCCCAGATGATTCTGTTGTTTAGTTACAATTGGTAAAGCTCTAGACTAAAAAGAAAGAATACAATAAAAGTCCAGACAAATAATGATAAACAGAAGGAATCCAGTTGCTGATGTTAACCTAGGAAATGACCTTTTAATAAATCTTCTTCAGAATGCAAGAGGTTAAGCCAATTTCTTTGGTTTTCAGCTTAAGAGGGTTTTTCAGCATGGTGTGGGTTAAATGTCCCAGAAGGAGCACAGGCTTGAGGATCTAAAAGACTTAGATTCAATCCCAGCTCTATCACCAGTAATTTAACTTCTCGGAGGCCCAGTTTCTTAACTGGTAAACTAGGAATAATGATCACTGAGACAACATCATTAAAAGGTCAGTACAGTGCCCTGCCCCTGATGGGATTCCAGCAAATGTTGGTCTTTCCCTCCAGACTTTGTAGGGATGACGTAGTATTAAAATTTGAGAATCAGAAACATTCTTATCATATACATAACCCTATGTTTGTTTTCCATAAATAATACATCTCACACTAAACTTCATTTAGCCATCTTTCTTTTCAATCACTATTTTGTACCAAAAATCATGTATTCATAAACAGAAAAAAAAAACCTGTCAGATTTTGATCACAGAAAGGAGTGAATGCAGGATTAAACTTGAACTCTTCACAGCTATCTCAAAGTTGAAACTATCCAAGGAATATAAGTATTGTCAAATATCAAGAAAAAAAATGGGGAAAGTGAAAGGAAAGAAGGAGAGAGATTTAAAGTTATTTTAAATCGAATTTTAGAGACTGTAAATAGGTCTAAACTCATTCATGTGTATAAAGATACTTAAGAAATATTTTTGCCACAATTTGTTTCACACTAAGAGAGGGGTTGAGAGGCCTGACTCAAAAAATGATTGTGTTCTATAATTATTATTAGCTTATTAATCTTAAATGGATTACTGTTCTTCATAACTGAAAGAATATTACCTGGATTTCATGTCTGCACATAAAAGTTTAGGCTCTAAAGCAAGTATTTTTATAAAGAATGTATTTTTATAAGGCTTTGCTTTACTTATGATTTTGTATGTATTTATTCACTTACACAATAAATCTATTATATCACAGGCACACTTTATACAGGAATACTGAGGATGTTAACATTGTGGACCATTCTAATTTGCTCCTATAGTCACTTATTAATTTCCTACTGTAAGTATAGGATCCTCTCTGTGCAGTTATATTTGGACACATAACTAGGACAAATATCAATAAATTTTGCCTGACTGAAAGTTGATTGAGAGTGGCATGGGATTTCCTAGTTATGAACATGCAAAAGAAGCAGGAAAGATGATCTCTGTACTGGCTGGGCTCAAAAGATGACGGAGGCATGTGGTGGGAGGAAAATGTGGGCACAACTGGATTTAAATCCTGGCTTCGCCAATTACTAGCTGTGTGATCTGGAACAAGTTACTTAATTTTTCTGAACTTCAGTTCTCACCTCTGTAAATCAGGGTTAATAATACCTTCCCTGTAATGTTATTCTGAGGATTAGGTGAAATTATGCATAAAGTGCCAAGCACATGGTAGACACTCTTCCTCTTACATAAATCCTAGAAACAAATGTTTCCTGCAGGTGGTTTGGTGTCCCTCTGGTTTTAAGTGGTGTCTCATGTCCATAAAATATTGAGCTTGAAAAACCAAGCTGATTAAAATTAAAGCTCTAGGACTTCCATTTCTAGGAAGATGAAGTGGATACACTTTCCCTCATTTCCCCTGCTAAGTATAACTGAAACCTTGGACAGCAGATATAGAACAAACATAAGACTCTGTAAAGTGAAGAGAAGAATGTAGACTAGCTAGAGATCTCAGGACACATGGAACGCACAGTGGTGAGTTGTTCTCATTTCTTTTTGTTTCATACATCCCATACTTTAGGGTTGAAAAAGCCAGCAACCTGGGTACAGACAAAAGGGCACAGATGAACCCCCCACAACCAAAGCATACTCTCTTAAGGAAAGGGGCAGCCTAACAAAATAGTAAACTTTTAAATAATAAATGCTGTGTTCCAGCCAAACATCACACAAAAAATCCGTGAACCAACTTCCACCCATGCCAGCAAAGCCCAAGCGGGGAGTGTAGAGGCCCACCATTATAGACCTGTAATGAGGTCACTCAACATGCACACTGGGGTGGTTTCAGAGAATCCCAATGGAGTGTCAGGACTTTCACCACAACCTAGCAGTAACAAGGCCAACCCCACTGTGGTATTGAAGGAGACTGGGTGGAGAGCTGGAACTTGTACCCCTGCCCAGCAATGATGCTTAATAATGAACAATGATGATAATGAGCAATAATGACACCCCTCAAGTATCAATGGAGGCCAGGTGGGGGACCTGGACTTCTGCCTCCACCTAAACACTAATGAGGCAGTGCCCATCCCTCCTCTGCCCAAGTCCTGTTAGAGAAAGCAGGTTAGAACAGGTTTCAATAATATCCAGAGTCTCATAAAATAATATACAAATATCCCAGTTTTAATCATAATCACTTGTCAGACCAAGACAGAAAAATCTCAAACTCAATGAAAAACAACAATCAATAAATGTCAATATTGTGATGACAGTGAATTTAGGATTACCTGAAAAGGATTTTAAAATGATAAATTGCTTGAATGAGAAATTATGACTATGTTTTAAATAAATGAGAAAAAAAAGAAAACCTTAGAAAAGAAACAAAGTCTCAACAGAAAAAAATAGATGACATAAAGAAGAACCAAATGGAAATTTAGAATAAAAAAAAAAACCCTATAACCTAAATAAAAGGCTCATTGGAAGGACTCAGCAGCAAAATGGAGAGAGCAGAGAAAAGAATCAGCAAACTGAGAGACAAAATAGTATAAATTACCCAATCTGTACAATGGAGAGAAAATAGATTAAAAAGAAAATGAGCCTCAGGTACCCATGGGACCAAAAGAAAAAAATCTAACATTTATGTCATCAGAATTCTGGAAAGAGAAGAGAAAGAAGGAGGAGCTGGAAAAGCACTTGAAGAAATGATGGCTGTGAATACTTCCCAAGTTTGGCAAGAGACATAACCTACAGATTCAGAAGGTGAATGAATAAAATCTTTAAGAAAAAAAAAAAAGAAGCTGAATGAACATCAAGCAGGATAAAGCCAAAGGAATCCATGCCAACACATATCACAATTAAACTTTTGAAAACTAAAGCCAAAGAAAATATATTTGAGGCAGCAAGAGAGAAACAACATTTTACCTAATGGGGAGAAACAATTCAAACAACAGTGTCTTTCACATCAGAAAATGTGGAGATGGAAATATCTTCCAAGTGCTGAAAGAAAACAACTGGTAACCCAGAATCCTGTACCTAGCAAAAATATCCTTCAGGAATAAAGGCATAAATGAAGACATTCTCAGAGGAAGGAAAACTAAGACAAGACATAGCTAGTACAACAAACTATGACAGAAAAACTTAAGGAAGTTCTCTAACATTAAAGAGAAAAAAAAGAAACCATGGAATGTCAGGAAAGAAAGAATAACACAGTAAACAAAAATATAGGTAAGTGTAATCGACTTTTCTCTTCCTCTTGAATTTTCTAAATTATATTTGACAGTGAAGCAAAAATTGCTGACAAAGGTACAAAAGCCATTCAATGGAGCAAAGATCACATTTGCAACAAACGATGCTAGAGTGACTGGACATCCATGGGAATTTTCACACATTTTCAACTCAAAATGGATCATGGACTTAAATATAAAACATAAAACTTTTAGAAAAAAATAGAAAACATGTCTTTAGAATCTCCAGCTACGTGAGAGTTCTTAAACTTGACATCAAAAGCACAATATGTAAAAAGGAAACCGACAAACTGAACTTCATGAAAATAAAAATTTTGCCTCTGGAAAAAAGTCAGTTAAGAGGATGAAAAGACAAACTATATAATGGGAGAAAATATTTGCAAACCATGTATCCAACAAAGAACTAGTGGAGAATATATATAAAAGACTCAACAGTAAAAAAGCAAATGATCCAATTAGAACATGGGCAAAAGACATGGAGAGACATGTCCCCAAAGAAGATATACAGATGGCAAATAAGCAAATGGAAAAATATCTAACATCATCAACCATTACAGTAAGATAAATTAAAACCTTTATATACATATTAGAATAGCTAAAATTAAAAAAATAGTAACACCATCAAATGCTGGTGAGGACACATTGCTGGTGGGAGTCTAAAATGGTACAGCCACTCTGGAAAAACAGTCTGGCGGTTTCCTAGACAATTAAACATGCAACTATTGTATGTCTCAGCAACTGTAGTCCTGGGCATTTATCCCAGAGAGAAGAAGACACATGTTCACACAAAAGTCTGTATACAAATGTTTACAGGAGCTTTATCGTAACAGGCCCAAACTGGAAACAAGCCAGATGTCCTTGAGTGGATGAAACGAATGGCCATAGCTCCACTCCACAGACTGCCACTCACCAGTAAAAAGGGAGGGAGTACTGAGACACGCAACCATCTGAATGAAGCTCCACACATTTATGTTCAGTAGGGGGTCAGGGAGAAAGCCAACCACGAAAGGTTATATATTGCATAATTTTGTTTCTACATTTTTAAATGACAAAATGATAGAAATGGGCAGAGATTAGTGGTTGCCAGGGATTAAGGGGAAGGTGGAGGGGAGGAAAGTTAGTGAAGCTATCTATATAAGGGAAACATGTAGTAACCTTGTGATAATGAACATTTTTTGTATCTTGACTACCAATGCCAATATCCTGGTGGTGATATTGTACTATAGTCCTGCAAGATTACCATTGGAGGAAACTGGGTAAAGGGCACACAGGATCACTCTGTATTGTTTCTGACAACTGCCTGTAAATGTACCGTGATTTCAAAACAAATTTTAGCTTAAGAATGTAATGCTCCAGAGATGACTTGCACACTGGTAAAAGAAAGTAAGCAAAACAAAACAAAACAAAACAAACAGAAACCAAACTCCTAGGGAAACACAACTCTTTAAAGATAGAAGCACCCTTAATTATCAACTTGCTTGATTTCTTAATCTGAATTTGGGGATTGGAGGCCTAGAAGTGGAGTGACTTGCCCAAGAACAGACTTGGGACCCTGGGACCCTGACCACCAAACAGTCTTGGTCCCAGACACCCAGCCAGCAGGTCACAGCAAACAGCTGCACTGACCTATAACTCCCTAGGAGGGAATGCAGGAACTATTTCCTTATCTGAGCACAGAATACTTCACTTAGATTATTTCACTGCTTCTCTGCACCTAATAAAGCTACTGTCACAAAGCTGGGAGAGTAGCCTTGATTTTCAAAGGTTGAATTGAAAATGCATTTGTGTAGCCTTGGAATGAAGTGATTATGTATGATAATTTCTCTAGAATTACACACATTGCAGAGACACGGCGAGGGTAATAGATGTTGGCACGTATTTCATTATTTCACTTGATCATAGTATAGCAATGATTCTGTGTGATATGGGTATTATTGCCATCTCTGTTTCATGGACATGGCATCTAAGGCTCAAGAAAGCTAAATAACCAACCCAAAATCAGAAAACTAGCAAATAGCAGGACAAGGATTTTCTATCCTTGATTTCTACCTAGATTTTCTATCCTCAGGCAGTCCTTCCTTTTCTTCCTATTTTTCTGACATTCTGATATTGACCTAGAGATGAGATAGTGCCTAAATCATTACAATTCCCAAATGTGAATTACACTCTCTAGACCCAAAGTTAGGCCTAACCCAACCAACCCTGTTCCAGACCTCCTCTGCACCACCAAACATTTGTACAACATGCTCTTATTTTTTGTGGCTAACTGAATTATAATTATTTGTACGACTGTCTTATACAATAGATATCCATGGAAATGACTTATTTGTAAAGGTTACCTCTCTTGTCCTGTACATACATTGGGCTGTCTTATCTGGTGACTTCTTTGCAATGTAAAGGCTTCTGGATACAGACATCTAGAAGTTCCTATGAGGCACTGGCAAGCAGGTTTGTGTCACCAGAGAAAAGGAATTGGCTCTTCTGGGACTAAGAGGAATAGGATAAATGTACAGCTTTTCTGACCAAACATGCAATAACATGAAGTTAATTTAGTTGCCTGTCATAATGACATACGAACCTAATTACAATGTAATTCATGTCTGTCTTTCTTCAATTACTCAATACTGTGGTATCAAATATGTTAAGCTTAAAATAAGTAGGACTGAAGAAAAATAAATGAGAAATGATAATCAATAGCACTAGCTCCTGGTCAGGCTACTGATTTTCACTGCCCTCAAATGAGTTATCATTATGCTGGTAGATGAGGATGAAACATTTGTGGGGTGGAGAGATGACTTAAACCTCTTTGTCTGGATTCTCCAGTTTCTATTCTCTTCTTTTCTTAAAGAAACTTAAAGGCCCAACAGATCGAAATTCAAGCCTGGCATGTTATGTGTGTTGAACCACAAAAATGTCAGTTTGGGAACTGTTCCATGAAAAAAGCAGGAGCGAACTGAAAACAGCAAAGACCAGCCAGGAACATCTAGTGAAGTGCTTATCACATACTGACTATTGTAGGTGATTGAAAACAGAACTGGGTTCTATGAGATTATCTAATGTGGAAGGAAGAAAGAAAAGAAAGATGAATCAGGTCAGAAGAGATGTAATAGGAGAGTCCCTGCTAGAACATCTATGAATTACAGGTAACTGTTCTCTCAACACTTAGGTTAAATGTCTTTTTATAGCCTAGAGAAATGCCACTAGTTATGGAAAGTGGCTTATGTGCTTCCTCTATGGTAGGGAATCTCTTCCACTGTGAACAAAGAGGTTAAATTCAAGTTTGAGACTCTTCCATGTCTAACTTTGCTCCTTCACAAGGCAGGGCACTTTTCATGTGTTTCTCTTAGAGGGATCATGGTGAAGCACCAGGTTGAGAGGATATTGAGGTCTGATAGGTCTCTGTACTTTAAAAAATAACAATAACATTAAAGTTAGAAGATCGTCTTGCCCTGCATTCTGAATAGCACAAGATGAAGTTTGGCAAGCTAATGGAGGGACAGAGGGTGGAAAAAGAGGAATGTGGGATGGGGAGGGGTGGGGAGGGGAGGCATTCCAGGCAGGGGGTCCAGCATGTGCAAGGGAATGGCTGTGTGGGAAAGAACACCAGGTCTAAAGAATGGCATAACTAGGCATCGTTCATTAATTTTACATATATTTGTTGAGCACCTGGGCCAAGTATTGTTCTAAGGGTTATAATGGTGCCCAACCCAGACAAGGTCCCACCCCTGTGGACATAAAGGGGTGAGGAGGAAACGTGCACCAAACAAACAAAGTAACATGAAAATATCAGACAGTGATCAGTACTATGCAGAGAACAGAAGTGGCTGCTTTTAGATTGGATCCTCAAGGAAGTCAGGATTATTAAATGGAGATCTGAGTGACAAGGAGTCAGTCATTCCAAGAACACTGGGGACAGAGGGTACCTAGTGCAAAGGTTCTAATGCAAGAAGGAACGTGAGAGGAGAAAGAGGGCCAACATGGCAGCAGGGAAGGGAATGTGTCCTGTCGTGACAGCCAATATCCAGAGATACTGCTTACATCTAAATGGAAAAATAGAAGCATTTTTTAACATGGCTTCAGCTTGCACAAAACTTCAAATAATTTTTTTCCTGGTCTTTTTGTGACGCCTATAGATGTGAGATACCAATCTACTCGAGTATCCATTAATATAGGTTTAAATCTGGTTTCCAAACTCCTGCCTGTCCTCCTTACCATCAGCCTGGCTCCCCTGCCCCAGAACATGCCCACAGATGAGCCGTGTTCCCAAGGCCATTGTCGACATGTCTATCTAGTGACGTGAGCAGAGACTGCTCCTGCCCTACCTTCTGTTCAGGAAGACATACTGATGGAAAGCAAACATGCAGAGGTGCTGAAATGCTGGAGCCAAGTTTGTTACTATCAGCATCAGAAGCATGATTAAAAAGGAGAAATTCCATTTCTAAAGCCTGTTGCTGTCAGCAAGTTCCAAGAAACATTGGTCATTACTGTAGCAACTGATTTTATGTAATCAGGAGAAATCATGAGAGTATATTAGTTCTCCCTGGAGACAGAGCTAAACTGCCTGTGATCAGAGTGTTCCCCATTTCCTCTAATGATGCAGGAGCTACCCTGATCTTCCTTTCTCTAACCACTCTGGGTAATTCAGTCTTCTGAGCCCTCCCATTTTTGTCCCTGAAGAGGACGGTCCTGCCCTATATAACTAAACCATCTGTATGCTGTTATGAGCCTTCAAAGGCCAAGAAACTGGGGGTTGACGGGGGTAAAAAAAATGGGGGGATGTTGTCAGAGAGCAAGAATCACAGTGTCTAGACTTTAAAGTTCTGGGCTTGGTCACCAGCAATACCAATTAGCCACATGATTCTTAAGCAACTTACTTAACCTTTCTGTACTTCTGTTTCTCCATCTGAAAAATAGTGCTACTAACAATACTTCTCTCTCATGAAATCAGCATGTGGAACAAAGTAAGTAATAGATATGAAAATATCTTGTCAGTGAAAGATCCATAGAAACACCAAGTATTTGACTGAAGCAAAGGATTTTTTCTTCATTTTAGGAGATAAACGTCCAAAATTATATTTATTAAAAGTCTTTATCATGGTCTTTATATTAAGGAATATACCTTAATAATTCCTTATATTAAGGAATTCAAGGAGGCTATCAAGGAAGCTATGAAAATGTACAGCTAACCTAATTCTAGTCCTGCCTCTGTCCCCATTAGTAGCCATGTGATCTGGGACACTTAACCATTCAAAGCCTCAGCTTTTGTTGACAAAATGAAGATAATAATACCCAAGAGTTGATGTACAGATTGGATAATATATAGGTATACCTTGGAGATAAAGTGGGCTTGGTTTCAGAGCACCTCAATAAAGTATTGCAAAAAGGCTAGTTGTAATCTTTTTGCTGGTGGAGAGTCTTGCTTTCAACTTGTAAAATAACGCAACATCTGTGAAGTGTAATAAAGTGAAGTGCCATAAAACAAGGAATGCGTGTATCTTCAACTTTGGAAAATATCCAATAAATGTAGGGCTATACATCTGAATATCCTCATATACATATGTATATATTCTAGATGATTATAAAGTCATAATCTGAATTTGAGGTCAAATTTTTTTTCCATCAAAAGTTTGCCATCAACAATCTTTATATCGAAAGAATTCTGAAATGAACCTCACTGAATATCTACCTTTTTAAGGAGGGTGTAGAGTGAGATAAAAATAATCTTTGTTTTGTAGATATGGTAAATACCGAGGATTATTGATTTATTATCTGTGGTAGATTAAAGATGACCACAGATTCCTTGCATTCCTCCCATCTGCAGGTGAAGTCTATATCCCCTCCCCTTGAATCTGCAGGGCTGGGGTAAGAGTGTCTCTGAAAACAGTGCCAACAGAATAGAAAGGAGGGTGTTATGCTCACTTCCAAGCTAAGACTTAAAGAGGTTAGCAACTTCTACTACCTGACTCTTGAGTGCTGTTACGAGCCTTGTTCTTGGAGTACTGAGCTACTGTGTAAGAAGTCTAACTACCCTGAGGCTACCATTCTGTGAGGAGGCCCAAGGTGGTCATTTGGAGAGACTATAGGAGAGAATTGCCTTGCTATCCCCAGGGTCTTCTTGTCTCAGCCATTCCTGTCACCCTAGCTGAGCCCCGAGCGTGGTAGTGCAAAGATGAGCTGTACCTGCTGTACTTACTGTCTGAATCCCTGACCCACGGGTTCAGAGATATAAGATAGTTATCTGTTTTAAGCCACTACATTTTAGAGTGGTTTTCACAGCAATAAATAAGTGGAAAATCACCAAAACACGAAATGATAAAATATTTCATGGTGATTTATAAGAATGTGTCACAGAAATAAAATTTCAGGCCCAAAATTGTTTCAGTTATAGAAGAGAAAAACATTTTTCTACAGCTAGCTGCTAGTGGGTGTCTGAGAAAGTAGCCAAATACTGAGGAGTATTTCCTGAGGAGGACTCCTCAGTATTTCCCAGTACACTGGAATGGGAAAAGCCTCATTAAGTTTTACAAAGCAGCAAAGCCTATGGAGGCTAACTCTCAGGCAGAAATACAACAGAAAGTGAAAAAGTCTAATAAAGCCCTCAAAAAGTTTTAGGGAGAGGGGAAGAAGGTTCTGGATTACCTTCAAGGTTATCCATTATTAGTCATTATTAGATGATAACTTAAATACTGTATAAATGCTGTACTATTCATTCAAAATCATGTAGACCACTAAAGACAAATTACTTCTAAAACACATTTGGCAAATAACTGTGCAACTCCATAAGATATAATTTTAAAAGATTCAGACAAAAAAATACGTTAAACTCATTTGTATTATATATAATTTTAATTTTCTGTATATTATGTTTTGACATCTTACAAAACCTTCCTAGCTGGAGAGAGACTGCCCCTCCTGGGGCTAGCCAATTAGAGATCAAAAAGGGACCTGCTGGGAGCATGCCTTTAATGTGCAAACTAACCTGATCCACAGCCAGACCTTGTCTATCAGGTCCTTACATCCTAGGAGGCAATATTTCTCTACCTTTATTATCCCAGGACCAGATTCCAGGCAACTACAGATCGTGTCTAGAGCCCAAATCCCTCTGAAATTATTCAAACTAGGCAATCCCAAACTATTCTGTTCTATCTTGCCTTTCCCCACAGAAATCCCAGTAAAGGCCGGGGCCTTATTTCATCATACGAACATGGACATTCTTAGAACATCCTTCAAAGGGTTATATGCTCAAAGACATAGCTGCTCAAAGACTCAGCTGAAGTCAATAGTAGCTAGTGGGGATTTGGTGCAGGTGAGGACAGGCTAGTTTGATGACTGTGGAATTACAGAGAGGCTCTTCCCTGCTCTGAGAATTAGCAACTTCCTGGCTGGTGCACTGATGTCTGTGAGGTCTGGTTTGGAAGTGGAGGGGTCAGCATGTCTCCCGTCTTGGTTAGCAAACCAACCCAGACACCCCATGCCCTGAAAGGAGGGTAAGTGGTGTCATCTTCCTTCTCAAGGAAAACAGGCGAGGAAGCTCAGGAAAAGGGAACCTCAGCCCCTTAATTCCAAAATTCAGTTTCTCATATAATGTAGCAAAACAAGTGTGGCTTTTTAAGCACCCACATCAATTAGTTCTTATAAATAAAACATCTAAATGGTTGTGTAGTTTTGAAAAGCATACAGAACTTTAAATTGTAAAGGGTTCCATAGCTTCTGAAAATGAAGCATGCCTCTATTGCTGTGTTAGGAAAACTATATTAATTAAGGTGATAAGCATACACGTACTTTAATAGAAATACAAGATGAGACTCAACTTTCTTGCCTGGTGATATAAATCAAACATGGTTTATTAATCACCCATGTTAGTAGAAAGCAGATGGCAAAAAGTATACAAAGGTATAACTCACTTCTCTCTTGAAATGCTTTCCTATTCTCTACTATAGGCAGAAATCAGATTTCATATCTTCTAAATTTGCAAGCACAGTGTCTTTATTTTTCTCTGAGAAAGGCTATAGTGAAAGCAAATGAACTGAGGTATTCCATCCCTTTACAGATCTGCTATTTGTCTCCTGGTGGTAGGTCAGTGAAGCAGGAGGCAAACATAAATGACTCAATGGAATGTAGGAGAAATTTGGAGGTGTAATTAAAAGAATTACATGTCTGCCATTTGGTGCCTTTAATTTAGGAGGTCAGTGGCTTAAATCACCTACTTCACAGCATGAGTAATGCACAGAGTCTGTGTTGCAGCCACATTTAAAAGGACTCTGCCACCCGGACTGAAGCTGAGTGGCACTTTCTTCACTTGACCAAAATACTGGAGTTATCCCTATGATTGCCTACTGATGGTAGCCTTATTTAAACATTCTGGCCATTGATTTTCTACCAGCTTCTTTGCATAGGTTTAAGGTTCCATTCAAGCATTTTTAAATATTGTGAACTCATTTCCTAAATAAGGGGCCAAGAAAGGGTTTCATGCATTTGGGTTATGCCAGCTGAATCAGAGTTAAAAGTTCTATCATCATGTTGATTTTTGGACATCAAGCAACAGTAAAGGTCTATCTGGTCAACCCAAGCAATTGACTGGTGGTTGAGCCACCAGATTGCTGTCTCCTTCCCAGAATGGTCTTATTAGCTCTTCAGATGATCTAGCAAACCAGATGTTGCCTGAGTATGCTATGAGTACAGAGGTTTTTCAGCCCATATGCCTGTCCAGCCCAGCCAGGTGAGCAGGCCTCCAGGGTTAGTGGCCTTCTTGCCAGGCCATTGGCCTTTATTCAAGCAATGGATAAACTATGATTAGGACTCTGCTACTTGCCAATGGCAGTTAAACAGCTAATTTGGCACAGTTTTGTTTTTAAAACTGGAAAATACGCAGTTTGGCTGTGGCAACCCAAAACTACTCCTTTATTTCCAATGGCCTCTTCTAGTGATAGACCCAGATGATATTCTCTTTTTCCTAAATCTTCAGTTCAATTTATTTATCATCATCCCACCTCAGACTCTCTCAAAGCCAAATGTTTGAGTATCATTTTTATGCCCCTCTATTGACTTATTCATATGTGTTTAACATCAACTGAATGTTCACTACGTGCTAGATGACATATTAAGAATTGGAGTTCTACAAAGCATACTCTTTGTAAGATTTTAAAAAATCAGAAATATAGAAGGTAAAATGTGTAAGTTTCCTTTGTCTTTCCTAATTTTACTTTCCTCTCTAGAGAGAACTACTGTCAAAAATCTGTATTTTCCATTGCTTAAGAAAAATAAAATGCATACGTATGTGTACACATATACACACACAGCCTATGCATTGCATTCTAAGTATGTACACATGGAGACGTTGAGGGGGGAGTGTGTTCATGTACTATTTTAGATAGGAAACTCATGAGGTTAAGAAGTGTAAATTATTGAAAATTATGCCAAATGTTCTTTTTTAAGTCTCACTCTGATCTTTTTGTTTATACAAATTTATCAGAGTTGGCAGAAAGACAATACATTGCACTCACAGCCAGCCATTCCAGAGGCTTTGTAAATATTCTTCTCACTCATTCATTCAAAAAATATTTATTGGGCCTAGACCACCTTCCACACACTATACTAACTAGGAGTATGAAAATGAAGATGTAGCCTTACCCTTGAGTACAAAACACACAGGATTAAAATAAACATGTGCTATTTTTCTAAGTAAAATTTTTATTTTTATTTTTTAGAAAATAACCTCTAAAGGGAGGTGGGGGGAGGTAGGAGAGAATATAGGGGGATAAATGGTGGTGGGAGACTTGAGTGGTGAACACACAATACAATATACAGATGATGTACTATAGAATTGTATACCTGAAACCTGTATGATTTTATTAACCAATGTCACCCCAATAAATTCAAGAAAAAAAGAAAGACAATGACCTCTAGAATCCTTTTGGTTATAAACAGTTTGTAAAAATTGTATAAACTATCAGATGCTATAATAATAGTTTTCAAACTGCCTTCCCAGGTAAAAAGACACGGCGACTCATATCAGTGCATGTCTCCTCAGAAGAACATTAAGAAGTGACTTTTCAAAAAACTTGAGGAACTTTGGGTAGCGTTCACATCATGCTGGCCACACACACTCAGGGCTGGCTTGATGTAAGAACAGTCTGGGAGCACTCTGTTTTTCACTTGTTTCTAATTGAAGCCAGTTCAGAGAGAATGTGCTGATGTGGCCCCTGGTTCAGGAGCAGGGGAAGAAGTGGCCTAGAGACCTGGCTCTTGGCCTCACGAGATAATGGTGCAGGTTGAGAGAGCCGAGCAGTTCACTGGATAACAAGCTTTAACACCATCCTTTCCCACTCATTTCAGCAGAAGACAGTTTCTCGCTCATTTTTCTGATTGGGAAGAAAAAGAAAGTGACTTTGGAATGTGCTACAGATGGGCTTTTATAGCTGCCACTAACTCAGTTTTAAGAACAGCATCTTCTGGTGAGAGAAAAATTATACAACAAATGTCCCTGATCATTTTCTATGTAGAGTGAAAGCCCAGTTGTAAATTACACTGACTACTTAAATCATGGCATGACCTACAAGTGACCTTTTGCCTTCCATCAGTGCAGCCAGCCCACACCCCCCACCATGTCACCATGGATACTGTATTACTGAAGGAATGAAGGGTGCTGCAGGACTTACGTAACCCACAGGCCCGTTTCCATCCTGGCCCTCTGCTCAAATTAACATTAAGCAGTATATAATTCAGAAGGGGGGAAATGCGATCATAGCTTTTGCCCCCACACTGCTATGAAATTCCAGGCTTTTATGTGCAGGAAGCTCCATGTTGATCTTGGCCTTCCCATGGGTTAAAAATCTTGTTTAAATGTTGCAGCCTTAGAATAGTCTTTGAGGTTTTTCTATGTTGTTTTATAAAAGGCTTCTGCCTGATTATTTACAGATGCTGTCTCTGAGAAAGCTGAAAATAGTCTCACTACGAATGCTGAAATTTGGACTCAGCCTTCCTTTACTATTTTACGGTGAACGGTTCAACAGCGCTCAAGCCCAAAGGTTGGCCTGCTCACCCTATCAGTGTCTCCAGCATTGAGGTTTCTGTTGACCTGACCTCAGTCTGTCAAGGAGTCATTCATCAATGTACTTATTCAACATATACCCACTGAGTCCTACTACATGTCAGGTCTTGCGCCAGGGGCTGGGAACATGGAGATGAAAACCAGGCTCTGTTTTTGAGGAGCTCAGTCTAAGGAGAGACAGTCAGTCAACCAACAACTAGAAGATGGTATAGCAAATGCTGTCACAGATAAGCAGGGTATGCAGGTGGCCCCTCACAGGGCACAGGGAAGGAGAGGAGGCACACAGGGAGGCTAGCTCAGTTATTCAAGCTCCCTTACTCAAAACAAACAAGGTAGGACAATCAAGGTGTGGTTCCCTTGCCTCAGGTTTTTTTCCTTCTTCAAATAAAAATCAGGCTTTCACCTCTTGAGGGGCAAAATCTGTAACATTTCAGATTAAGAGGCACCCATTCTTGTCCTTCAAAATCTCTAGAGAACTTGGTACAACCTTCATCAATATGTCGTAGGCAGAAAGCTCTTAGGGGTCCATAACAACAGTCCTTGAGCGGTTGCGAAGTTACTTTTTCCTGTACCAGCCTTGGTGGAAACTGGGCCTCTGTGGAAGCATCTGTCCATACTTGGAGTTGTGCTCCGCCTTCTCATTTCCAGGCCAGCAGTCCCAGCCCCTTCCACTCAGGGCTCCTTCATCCCCTCTCAATGCTTTCCGTGTCATGTCCTGGACTCACTCCAAACCCTCCGTATCCCTTCTCAATTACAAAACCCTGAACTGGGCCAGGAAAGGAGTGTGCTGGGCCAAGGATTTTCCTTCCCAATTCCTGCAAATTCCTTAGTCTCCACAGGCAGGTTAAATGAGTCTCTTTTTCAGCAATAACTGGGGCGAGACTCTGGGATGACAGCACTGGGGGAAGAGGTTGAGGAGAGTAAAATACAGTCCTTATAGGTTTAATTAGGGACACATAGCCCCCATGGTCATCAACATCACCATGCCTGACACCACGTACTTCTCTCTGGAGCCACCAGGACATGTGGGTGAATATTGGAGAAGTGTTTTTGGATTAACAGTAGTACCATAAATCACTGTTACTCAGTTAAAGACTTCTCCATGTGATTTACAACTTGGAGTAATAATGACCTGGTGAGTTAAAGAACTCACCACTCCATCTGTTGTTCTATGGTTTCATTGTAAAGAAAAATGAACCAAAATCTAAGTTGAGAGCAATAATATAATCACTTCTCATCTTGGCACAGCATTTTTTATTTTCCAAAGTACTTTCCTATGTGTCACCTCATCTAGTGCTCACAATAACCTTGTGTAGTGAATCTTAAACACACTGACTTACTGCTAAGAAAATGGAGGCAAAAAAGCGTTAAGTGACTTGTTCAAGGTCACAAAGAAAGTATCAGAGGTAGGACGCAAAGGCCTAACCTCTCTCCATTATACTATAACTACTGTTTGCAAAGTACATCATAGCTCAGATAGCAATTTTTCATATACATTATTTTATTGGTGCTCAAAACATTCCTAGGATGTAAATAAGGACTTATCAATAATAAAAATGGTGCAGGAAATAATTGTGGAATTTTGAAATGGATCAGAATGATTAATGGGCGTTATCAATGAAAAACAAGTCATTGCCTAGCACACCTGTTCTAGGTAATCTGATTCTACGACATCTTGTGTGTTTTGTGGTCTTCAGACTATTTTACAACTTGTAGTTTGTAGATGTGAAGCAATGTAAATGATTCTCGCCCACAGACATGCAAGTAAATTTTGCCCACTAGAAATGCAATTGATTTTCCTTTCCCAGTGGAAGGAGCCAGTTTTGCATTTACTAAGCCGATTCAGTTATCATTCCTGATGGCCTATGCATATGCCTGCCCTTTGGATTCTCCTTTGAACTGGATGTAACATTTTACTGATTCTTTCATTAATTAATGAGTTAAATAAAGCCTTGACACATGTCCATTTGATATTTGGTATAATAGTCATGATTTTACCTTTTAAAATAATTATCCTTTAACGACAGCTCACATTTCTTGGGCACTCAACTATAAGCCTTGACTAAGGGCTTTTCATATATTTAATTTTCACACCTATAAGGCAGGCACTTTTATTATCTCTATTTTCTAGATGAGAAGACTGAGATTCAGAAAGATTAAATAACTTGCTCAAGGTCCCACAGTCAGTAAGGGAGGGAACACTTCTCTCTTGCTTCTGAGGCCATCACTATTAATTTCTTCATGGAATCTGCACTGTCTGGAACTAAATAATTTCCCAGGGCAGCAAGGTCCCCGACAGAGATGGACATATGAGCCTATGAGCCCCTCTCAAGCAGTTGTGGATGGCAGTCTGCAGTTCATGCACTGTGATGTTCAAATCCTTCTCCTTTCTGATGTTGATCAACATCCTACTGATAGACAATTTGGGGTGCACTTGATATTATCTGTCTCCCACACAGTGCGAGTCAAGGGAAGATGGTGTTCTGGAAACAGCACTGGCCCCACAGTTATGAGACATGCACTCTTGCTCTGGCTCAGCTACTGGCATGCAGTGTGACCCTAGACGTGTAACCTTTCTGGTTCTCACCTGTAAAATGAGGAAGATTGGTGGACAGAAGGGTGAGTAAGAGGACAAATTCAGCTGTGCCCACATGCTAACAAAGACAATGCACGAGACAGGTAAGCATCGTATGTGGGTCCCTGCCCCTTGTCATCAAACCTGAGCCTCGAAGCAAGGGGAGAATCCCATTTTAAAACTGGGAAAGAAGAATCTGGTACACACAAGAAGTGTTCTACATCTTGCCCTGCTGGGCAGAACTGTCCTGATTTTTTAGGCCCAGCCCTTTTAAGGATTCTTCTGTGGATCCTTGAGCAACCCTCTTAGAAACGAAGTGAAACTCTACAGCTGGGACTAAAAGGATATCAAGCTTATCTATGTAATTATTAATTCCCAGAAAAGAAAAATCTTGTCTTATTCATCTTTGTGTCTCTCCAGTGACTTGCACTGCCCTTTGACCTAGTGATCCTACTTCTGGGAATATATCCTAAGAATCCCGAAACACCAATTCAAAAGGATATATGCACCCCTATGTTCATATCAGTGTTACTTACAATAGCCAAGATCTGGAAACAGCCCAAGTGCCCATCAGTAGGTGAGTGGATGAAAAAAGCTGTGGTACATTTACACAATGGAATACTACATGGCCATAAAAGAAAAGGAAATCTTACCTTTTGCGACAGCATGGATGGACCTGGAGATTATTATGCTAAGTGAAATAAGCCAGTCACAGAAAGTCAAATACCATATAATCTTACTTATATGTTGAATCTAATGAACAAAATGAACCAATGAACAAAATAGAAACAGAGGCATAGATACATGGAACAGACTGACAGCTGTCTGAGGGGAAGGGGAGGGTGGGACTAGATGAAGGAAGGTGAAGTGATTAACCAAAGAACATGTGTGTATAACCCATGGACACAGACAACAGTGTGGTGATGGCCAGAGAGAAAGGGGAGCTGGGGCTGGGAGAAGGGGGCCAAAGATGTGGGGACATGGGGACACCTGCAAGTGTCAACAATAAAAATACAGAAAAAAATAAATTTAAAAAAGTGGACTAAATTAAAATGACTTAACTAAAATTAAAATTAAAAGTCCATTAACTAGTTAAATAACTAATACAACCAACATTTATTGGGAATCTACCACATACTTGGCATTTTCCCAGATGAAGAAGACCCTGAAAGCTCACCCCAAAGTGCTCATGGTCCAGTGAGACATGCTACCTGGATTCCACTCTCCTCTCTGGCTGCCTTTGATGAAGCACTCTCTTCTCCTTAAAAATTTGTCTTTGGTATTTAACTATCATTTGTGAGAAACATACAATTCAACACTCACTGTCATTTGTCCCCATGAAGATCCTACCTAAAGAGATTTTTCCAACAAATATTCCTTGAATGTTTGCCATGGGTGATGCCTTGTTCTGTGCACTGGGTTAAAATAGAAGAAGCTCTCCTCCCACAGAGTTTATTTGCATTTTAGAGACAGGCAGGGTGGTGGGGGAAGACATCAGTTGGTTGGGCATCATCCTGCAAAGCAAAAGGTTGCTGGTTTGATCCCCCATCAGGGCACATGCCTGGGTTGCGGGTTCTGCCCCTGGTCCAGGCAGGTATGAGAAGTACCAGTTGATGTTTCTCTCCCTCTCCTTCTCCCTGCTTTCCCCCTGACTCCGCTCTCTAAAATTAAATAAAATCTTTTGAAATTTACTTTAAGTAAAGAGTTATTCCCCAAAGGAAACAGCATTGCATTTAATTAAATAACTAAAATTTACATCTTTTTGAGACTTAAATTAAAAATTATAAACCAATATAATTTGAGAGAATAGTAATTAAGACACCAAATAGAATGGTTTTCCATTAAGATTTCATTAACTTAATGTTTTTCTCCCTTTGGATTAAGTTACATCAGGCCAAAATGAACTCGCCCTAGAGCAGATTCTCTAAGGAATGAATGTGAGTAACATTTACTGGGGAACACAAACACAGTCAAGGATTTTTTTAAAAGATATTTTTTAACCAGATGGAAAGCTTTACTTTAAAAATGTAAAAGATCATTAAAGCTCCCTTTTTGGAGGTAATCATAATTTTTTTAACAGGCCAGAGTGAATATTCTTAACATACAAGTGAGACTTTTAAGTCTTTAAAATGCAGTGGGGAGTAATTTTTCCTAAACAGTAAGGAGGAAAATCCCTCTGAGATTGTAAAGCCAAAGAATTTGAGACTAAAAATTTGCTCAAGTCAAGATGCTGTTAGTTAACCACATGTTCTATATGTGTTTGTGTGTGTTTTCTTAACAAAAGCATTTTGCCTTGCCCATGGAGATGATGAAGATGTCAAAGTATTTAAATTATTGTTAGAATAATGTGTACCATACTCGACAATCTCTATTGGATGATTTGATCTCTATACTTGGATGATTCAAGAGCAAACACTGCAAGCTATTTTCTCATGCAATTCATTACCAACACTAGCCAGCAAAGAATACGCCGCAGAGTGAAAGGGAAGACTGGGCTGCATGATGGCAGATATGGATGTTAATGTCTGATTCCAGGCCCCTGTGAATTAATGACATCTCAAAGAAGGACCAGAAAGGCAGAGGCCCTGCAAGCTATGTAGGTTCCCTACCACCCCATCCATCTAATCTAGCACCCTTTACTCCCTAATCCATATTTCTTAATTTTATTTTATTTTTTGTTAACTGAACTACAAACTTTATTTGGATTTGCCATTTTTTACACATTCTCGTGTTTTTGCTATATAGTCCTATGAAATGTTAATACAGGTATTGTTTCATATAAACAACACCTCACTCAGGATGAAGAACTGTTCCAAAGAAGCCCATCACCCCAAAGAAACTCCTTCAAGTACTATTACAGTCACATCTTGCTTCCAACCCTAAGGAGAATTGACTTAGCACCCTAATTTTAATTCAAAGTTCTTACCATTGCCTGAAATTACCGGTTTATTGATAATTCATCAATTTTCTGTCTCTCACAATAGAATGTGAACTGTCCCAAGGCAGAACTCTGTTTTGCTCACTGTTGCATCCCCAGCCACTAGAACAGGACCTGGTACATGGGAGTTGCTCAATAAATATTTGGTGAAAAAATAAATAAATCCTTCAGAGAACTGCAGACTCT
>VMDR010015461.1:0-22281 GCA_007922815.1 Macrotus californicus | reverse complement strand
TGCTCTCATTTGTATTTAAGTATTACTTATACATTTAAAAATGTTACATGAACTAAAAGATTGAAGAAAAACTATTTTTAGTGAAATTGGCTATTAATTTGAAACCTCCAAACATTAAAACTCATGTTAACATGCCACAACTCATAACGTGCACCTGCGTATGACACAGTTACCTCTACCCTTCATCATACGTGGAGGTAGAAAAGAATGGAGGGAGGGTCAAGGAAGATCAAGTCAAACAGGGAAACAGCAAGCAACCGTGGTGCTCTGTTAGCTTGTGGAATCAAGCATAACTGGTCAGTCATCTGAAACTAGGACTCAAAGATAGGACCATCTCTTTAAAAACCTTCCAGTATGTTTTTAAGAGGAAGTTATCACATGGATCTTAAATAAACCCTTGGCTTTCATTGTGATACAAATTCAGTTGTTGGCAGCCTACCAAGTACATAAAGCAGGGAAGATAAAACCTCCAATCAATCACCTGACCCATGGAGCAATCTGTGCTTATTGAAACAAATTTTGAAAATAAGAATAGACTTGCCCTTGAATGCTCTTGCTTGGACATGTCTTCATAATCTTTTCAACGGCATGCCTCAGGAAAAATTCAGCAATGTCCCATTGGCTTTCTTCCTAAGAAGCTCACAGCAGTGAACAGTATTTAACATGACTGGTAGGCTCTTGAAGAAACTTCATGGAATTTTAATAACAAAATTTGGGTTGGAAAAATTCACATTTTAAAGTGCTTGTGTTCCTATGTGGCAATAATTTAAGCTAGTATTTTTATAAAATCTGCAAGTCAAAAGAGTTAACACTAGGTACATTAGAAGAATGAGTTGAATTTTAGTACTATGAAGCAATATTAAACCAAGCAAAAAGTAAAAGCATTTCTGCACAAAGGTATACATTTCTGCATTGGCAGATAGGCCTCTGATTTGGGGCAGAGTGGTCCATTTGTCAAAGAATCAAAAATGCATATTCCTTGAAGGCATAGAAAATATGTAACATCATAAACACATTCTAATTACCTAATATTGTGCTAAGACCTTTTAGATCTTCAGTAAGATCTTGTGATTGGTGAACTGGAATAGATCATAACTTTTACAACCTCTGTATCAATGATTTTTAGTTGAATAGGTTTGTCCATCATACTGTCATATTTGTATATAACAGAATAGAATAGGAAAGTAGGCCTCTTTTGGTTTCTAAAACTGCAAAGAAAGAATTGATCCACCAATTCCAAGTCCAAGAAGTAATCAATTACTAACTAAATTTTATGGCATGAAAATGAAGAAATAATCCCTACCTTTAAGGCACTAGGGCCCCTGGAGGAGACAGGTCCACAGTTAGAGGTGTGACAGAGGGTTACAGGTATGCACTTAGTGGTGCACAGGTCACAAAAATAATGTGAGGTAACAACTGTTGAGGGCTTTGATAAGTTAAGCACATGAACATTAAACCTAATATTTCATGTTAGGGTGAATGCTTTAAGTTTAAGACATAACAAAGGAGAATTTTTACTTTTCTCTATACTATATTCCACATTTCTGATGAGTTTTGTATTGCACAATTTTCTCATAATATCTGAATCCACATAAATTCATTCAAATTGTCTTTCTCCCTCCATAGATTGGCTATCCTCACTGAACAAAAAAAAGAAGAAATTTGTCATTCTGAAATAATGAGAATTCCAACAGAAACGTCAATGCCCTCAATAAGGAACGCAAATCTACCCGTATTCAAGGAGGTAGATTAATGGTGTTGAACACGGCTAGGGACCAAACAATGACTTTAACTTGGTTAGTATTATGCCACCATGACAATAAATGAGTAAGTCTATTTTATCATCAACAATTTAAGTAGACTCAAAGTCCTAGCACACATTACTATATTGGTTAATGAGAAAGTTCTCTCTGAATCCAGTGGTGATATTCATACATCGGTTTATGTAACATGGATTTATGGAATACTTATAATGCAACAGGTACTGTACCAGGAGTGGGGGAGGCAGATATGGAGCAGACAGAACATCTGTTTAATCAAAATTATTTTCTAGTGTTAGAGAAAACACTAAGTAGAGTAAATATGTAAATATATATAGTTAATAATAAATGCTATAGATAAACAAAACAACAGAGTGCAAGAGTTCAAAATGGATCAAAGACTTAAATGTAAGATCTGAACACTAAATTACCTAGAAGAAATCATAGGTACTAAATTTATGGACCTTGATTATAGAGGCGTTTTTATGAATTTGACCCCCAAGGTAAGGGAAATAAAAGCAAAACTAGATGAATGGGGCTATGAATGGGACTATAGCAAACTAAAAAGCTTCTGCACAACAACAACAAAGAAGGAAGCAACACAATGAGGGATGATATTTGCAAACAGCAGCTTCAACAGCAGTTAATATCCAAAATACATAAAGAACTCACACAGCTCAACACCAAACAAACAATCCAATTAAAAAATGAGCAGAGGTCCAGAACAGACACTTCTCCGAAGAGGACATACACATGGCCAACAGATATACAATAAAATGTCAACTTCACTAGCTACTAGAAATATGCAAATCAAAATTACAATGAGATACCACCTCACACCTGTTAGAATGGTTATTATCAACAAGACAGGTAATAACAAGTTTGGGGAGGTTGTGGAGAAAAAGGAACCCTCACTCACTGCTGATGGGAATGGAAACTAGTACAGCCATGACGGAAAACAGCATGGTTAGGGTCCAAGATATCAGCAGAGTAGGTGGAAACTACATTCACTGCCTCCCAGGACCAACCTGGAATTACAACTTAATTATGGAAAAATCATCCTGAAAAACCAACTGAACACTAGCTGGAGAGAAGCCTTCTCACCAAGGACTTACGGAAGACACCACTTTACCACAGCATGACTTGTAGGGAGTGCAAAGGTGTACAAGGGCTGGCTGGGCTCCCACGGATGGCAGCTGAAGTCCCGGAGGGATATTTCAGTGGCCTGGGGGGTTCCCCCTGAGAAGCGTGGAATCTAAACCCCAAGCTGGGCACCCCAGCCTGTAGCACCAGAACCAAGAAAGGAACCCAAATAATATCTGTTTGTGAAAAGCAATGGGCTTTCTGTCTGCTGGGGAAAGAGAGCTAGAGACACACAGAAACTCTTAAAGGGCCAAGGCACAGAATTTCATTTGTGGCCAGTTTCCCTGGACAGAGCACACTGGGGACACATGAGGAGAACCTGGAGTTGGTGGCTGTGGTGAGAGACCTGAAGGGTCAGCCACCAGGATCCCTGTGCTGAGTCATTCCTGTTCTGCAGAAGTCATCTTTCCCAGGCAGAGCGTTCCTCTCCAGGTGGCATCATCCTGGGGGGAAGCAATAGCCCCACCCACAGGAATCTCTCTCGCCCCACCCTGTTGACCTTAAGCCCTGCAAAGGACTACAACTGGAGGCAATTTCAGTTTTTAAGATTAGAAGAAAACCTCCAGGTGGAGGCAGTTATCTGGGAACTCTGAGGCATTAACTGACCTCCCCTGGGCCCAGTGTTGGTAAAAGCTGGTCTTGGTGTACAGCCTGGTTATTTCTGCACACAAACAGGCCCAGCAGAGGGAGTCAAAAGCTACGGATTGCTGATAGTTCCAAACAGGTTGCTCAGGGCTGGTCACAGGTAGCATCCAACATAGATCTACACTTGACTCTTTGCAGATCTACCTAATACATAGAAATAAATACTAAGAGGCAATATCATTGATGAACATAGATGCTAAAATCCTCAACAAAATATTAGCAAACTGAATACAGCAATACATCAAAAAGATCATCCACCATAATCAAGTGGGATTTATTCCAGGAATGCTAGTTTGGTATGACATTTGCAAATCAATAAATGTGATTCACCACATGAACAAAATGAAGGATAAAAACCACATGATCATATCAATAGATGCAGAAAAAGCATTTGATAAAATCCATCACCATTTATGATAAAATCTCTCAGCCCAGTAGGAATAGAAGGAACATACCTAAACATAATAAAGGTGATATATATGACAAACCCACTGCCAGCATCATACTCAATGGGCAAAAACTACAAGTGTTGCCCTTACGATCAGGAAGAAGACAGGGATGTCCACTTTCACCTCTCTTACTCAACATATTACTAGAAGTCCTAGCCATAGCAATTAGACATGAATAAGAAATAAAAGGCATCCACATTGAAAAGGAAGAAGTAAACCTGTCTTTATTTGTAGATGACATGTGTTCCACCAAGAAACTACTAGAACTGATAAATGAATTCAGCAAAGTAATAGGATACAAAATTCACATCCAGAAATCAGTTGCATTTTTATATGCCAATAGTGAACTACCAGAAAGGGAAATTAAGAAAACAATTCCATTCACAATTGCTTCAAAAAGAATAAAATACCTAGCAACAAATCTAACCAAAGATGCAAAAGATTTGTACTTGGAAAATTATAAGACACTGAAGAAAGAAATTGAAGAAGATATAAATAAATGGAAACACATACCATGTTCATGGATAGGAAGAATTTACATCATTAAAATATCCATGCTACCCAGAGCAATCTATAGATCCAGTGCAATTCTTTTCAAGGTAAAATGATATATTTCATAAAACTAAAACAAATGTTTCAAAAATTTATATGGAGCCACAAAAGGCCCCACATAGCAACAATGATCCTGAGAGAAAAAACAACAAATTTGGAGGAATCATGCTACCTAATATAAAACTATACTATAAGGCCATAGTAATCAAAATAGCATGGCACTGGCATAAAAACAGACACATAGATCAATAAAAGAGAACAGAGAGCCCAGAAATAAACCCACGCCTTTATAGTCAATTAATAGTTGACAGAAAAAGTTAGCACATACAATGAGCTAAAAATAGTTTATTCAACAAACGATGTTGAGAAAATTAGACAGATACATGCAGAGAAATGACACTATACCACCTTCTTATACCTCACACAAGAATAAATTCAGAATGGATTAAAGACTTAAATGTTAGACTTAAACCATAAAAATCCTAGTAGAAAATATAGGCTATAAAATCTTGGACATTGCTCATTTTATGTGCTCATTTAATGTGTGTGTTTAATGTATTTTGTGAATGGAAATGAACTAGAAATAATGATTAAGGGTTACAATTAAATATGAATTCTGTCTGTTATTGGTAATCTTGGTCTAAGAAAGAAAAACTTAAATGCCCTTAGTGTTGAGGTTCAAATGTTTCCATAGCAGGAAAACAGTTTATACAGCTATATATCTTTTTTAAACATCTTCTTGGTCACATGCATGCATTAACAGAAAAAAATGTTGAAGAGCTGTGTACAGTAGAATGTCCCAGGGATAACCAACTTAACCCTGCTTCTTCTGGCATTGATTAACAACATTCAGGATGATGTGTATCTATCAGACATCATTCAAGATAACATTCTGAGAGTTATGAAGTCCAAAACTTTGTGATTTGGAGGGGTTTATTTTATAGCTATCTTTGCAGTTTATCTGTAGTATGCTTAACTGAGTGAGTGAAGCTTGAAGTCCACTAGAGCAGTAAATATAGATGTCCTCAGTACTTCTCTCAGGGCTATTTAATGAAATGTCTGTTTCTTATAAAATATTTAAAATTATTTAGATCTAAAATTGCAATGCTGTGTTTCTAATCACCATATCACTATTATCTGAATGTGATTTAAAGCCACTTTCCCTAAAAGAATCATGTATACAGGTCCTTTCTAGATGTCCATTTTATTGGTGGGGCTGATTGCCATTTGTGCTGTTTAGTAACATTTTATAGGATTGATTCAAAAGTGAAGGCTGCCTCCTACCCATGAAAAAGTAAAGGCTTTTTTCCCATGGCTGACACCCAGCAGAAACCTAAGAGTTGGGTGTTATAGCTAGTCCTTCAACTCCGTTGTTCTATGACTTTGAACAAGTCACTTAGATGAATCTCAGTCTCCTCGGACTCCAAAATAAAGTCAAGATAACAATACACATTAAAGTACTATTGAAATGACACTCTCAGTTGTTATGAACAGGGTTTGTAACTATTATTTATTAAGTACGACAAGTACAGTGCAATAAGTACCTATAAGTACTATAAGTACCTTACAAATGTAATATACTGCTGAAATTATTAATCTGGGGGGATGGAGAGGGTCAAACACATATAAGATTATTAGAGGCAAAGTTATTTCCCAAAACTCACACACAAAGATCTGAAACACTGACCACAGAACGGAATGAACAGCTTGTCTGCCCGTGTATCTCCGAGCCAGCGCACTCTCCGGGGGCTGCCAGGCTTTACTTTGGTCAGTGTTCTGATCTAGTGTGAATACTAGAGAGACTAGTGTGAAATGCACAGACATGCACATGCACACACACGTCATATACATATTGATTGACTCAGATGATTGCATGAACAAATGAAACAGGAAAGCCTTTCCTTTCTCTGTGCAGACAGAGGGGGCGAAATAAGGGGATAAGGCTGGAGATGAGGGTGTAGCTCAAAAATCAGGACCAATTGGTAGAACCGAGAGGAACTTAGTAAACTGAAATTTTAAAAAACTAGTTCAAAAACAGAAATGTCTAGGTTGATAATAGAGATTTCTTTTAAATGAGCCGTGTTCAACCAGGGCCAGCGGCCACTGGTCATGCTGCATCAGACAGACTCACTGCACAACTTGGAAGGCTGTTCAGGTAGCTCTGATGGTCCTTTCCAGTAGTCAGCAGCTTCTCAAACCACAGTTTTAAAAACTGCTTTAAATATAAGATAATCAAGGTGTTTGAGAAAATTATTTGGTCAATTTAGTTCCTATCATTGATCTTGTATACCAATGCTGAAGAACGTTTTCTGCACCTGAGCATTCTGCGTGACTCATCACGGCACGAAGCCAGGAATGAACTGGACTGTTAGGGGAACAAGCACTGCCCCCTTTTGTGGGTGGTAGTCTTGTTTCCATTTCTTTAGTGAAATAGTGCTCCACAACAAGTGTTTCCCTCCCTATGAGCTGGAATTGTAACTAAGTATTTTGTTGGAAAATTGTCAGGAAACAAAGATTTTATGAGCCTGACATTTCTTGACCCTAATCTTTCAAAAGATCTCCAGAAATGCCCTTTGCCATCACAAGTGTTCTGGAGATCACAGGGAGAGCAGGCCGGCAACAATCTAGACTAACAGCCATTAGTTCTGAGTGCTGAGTAATGGAGCAGAACATTGTTTCATCAGGAACATCCAGGAGAAATGGCCCTTAAAATTTCTACAGCATAAAATACTGTAAATGAACAATTGCCATGTGATAGATAAGCAAAGTGGGCACACATAGATTGCTTTTTATTGTTGAAGTCTGCTCAAATTTCAGAGGGCATGACACTTGCTTTTCATTTAGGAATGAACTTTTGCATAACTGTGAGGGTCAACGCATGAAGTCAAACTGCGGAAATACAGTCCTGGTGAAGTGCTTCCGTTAAGGGCACTGTTGAAAACTACTGAGTCACGAAGTAAGAGTGGTGAGAGGAACCTCAGAGATCCACTCTTTTCATCTCGCATTTCAGGTAAGAAACATGTAGCCAAGACTGACTAAGTAGCTTTTGTAAGGTCACGCAGTAACTTATCAACAGGTCCATTTGTCCCTAGTCCAACAGGCCTCTATTATATAGAAATACTCATGAAAAGGTTAATGTGGCAATGAAACATCTAAATTAACTAAGTGATGTATCTCAGTTTAGCAGGGCAAACTCACCTTGCACATTTAACTACTCCCAAACCATAAGGACCTAATCACACCACATTAGAAATAGAGGATGAGTGCCAGCTACATGCCCGGAATTCTGTGGACTCTGGAAAACATAGTACAAGTGAGATCAGAATGAGGGAAGCTGACCAACAGTTAAGACACCAGGGACACAGTCAAAGTTAGATGTAATGCCCAGTAGAAGCTAACGCTGCCAAGTTCAGAAGGTAGGTGCTCGCTGGCAAGGGCAACAGATGAGACATGAACATGAACCTTTCCAGTTCTCCTGAGAGTAGCATTCCAGTGTTGGCACACAGGACAGCCAGGGTGGGCCCTTCCAGCGCGCCCTTACTGTGGGATGGGGAGCTCTGTGTTTGGGTGTGGGTATGTGGCTGTGCTGGGAAAGGCGGTGGGGGTGCGGGGAGGGGGTGCCAGCCACTGTCAGCCCTGATCTCACAGAGGAAAGGCAGAGCTGCAGCTACTTTGCTTTATAACAACCAGCACGGACAGGACACGTTCCCTACAGTGCCACAAGGCTTCCTCCAACCAAGTCTCATTTTTTACTAACACAAAAAAATGAATCTGTCATCTGACCTCATATTATTATAATCCAAACATTTCCATTCTCTTATTTCCTGGGACCCAAGTGTTTAAACAGAGAGTCTGACAATCTGACAGAAACCGTGCCGTTATCATAAACATAATGCTGTTGTGCCATTCAGAGAAAGAAACTTTGTGTAGCTATAACCTGTCTTGGAAAAATTACAAAATCATAATTATTTTAAAAAGTCAGAAGAAAAGTCTGTATTTAAAAATAAAGAATGTGAGTGGCAAGATTGAAGCAGGCATTGGGGTCTGTCATGCTTTGTGGCCAGTGGAAGCTGGAACTCCAGCCTTGTATTTTCGGTGGTCCGTCCTGAGACACAGGGAACAAGGGTCTGCAGCCGGCCCCACCGGAATCTATTTTGTATTGGGTCAGAGACTTGGAGGATGTTATTTATAAGACTCAAATTTTTAACCTGATATGAGAAAGTTAAACACAAAGGTGTAAAAAAAAGAAAAAGAGCTTCAAGCTATAGATATTACAGGGCCTCCCTCTTCTGGAGTTACTCAGTCTAAAGGTGGATGTATTATTACCTCCCGTAACAGAATACCATTTGGGTACCCAGTCACCTAATGAAGTCCCCTAATTTGACTCCTTAACCACAAACTTCTCATCACAACAGTGTAGCTTTGCTTGTAGTGAAAAGAAGTAGCTACTCACATCCATCAACTCTTTTGGTTTTACGTATTCCTATAAAGCATTATTCTTATCACTTGGTCTTCTGATTTAATAGGCTGGAGGAAGGGATGGGAACAGATGTGCACCAATGAAGAGTGAATGAGCATCAGTATTAGTGTATGATAAAGAACTTCATGCCCAAATAATTAAATTGGATAAAAAGCTTTATTATGGATACTTATATTTTTGTAAACATTTATGCATATGATAGCACAGCATTGCAATACCTAAGGCAAAAGGCATTCTTAGGGAATGATTTTAACACACACCCTTCAGCCATGTGCAACATTTAAACAAGACGAAAACACAGGGTGTATGTAAATACACTCTAATGTTTTTAGAGGAAAGAAATTTTAAAACAGAATAAACAAATTTTTTTTACCTTTGAGAAATCAAATATATGATCCACTAACTATAATGTGTGACTAGAAAATAAGTCAACTGAATTTAAAAGAAATAAGCTGGTCTGTATGTATGAACTAAGGATATAGTTCAAAACCACAATATTTAGTAAAAAAAAGCAAGTGGCAAATATGTTGTCATTTATGTAAATATAAAACACAAAACAATACATGTTTATGGATACCTTTGCTATGAAAATGGGCCAAATAAGAGTGAAGTACACACACCACGTCCATAATACTCAGACAAGGGGGGCCCAAATGAAGACAGAAGTCTAGGAAAGGTATTGCTACATTTTATAATGTTCTAAATGTAAGAGGGGCATATACTTCATACATTTATGTACATCTACATGTGAGTTCCGATACGTAATATATCAAAGTATAGGTAGAAATCACACAGTACGTTTCAGACAGACAGATAATGAATAAGGATGTGGTCTCTGCAGCTAGGCTTGCTGAGTGCGAATTGCTCTTCCTCTAGCTGTGTGGTTTTGGGCAAGTTACCTAACTGCTTGGATATTCTATTTTCTCATTTTAAAATTCTGATAATACCAGTACTAAATTCATAGGCCTATTATAATGATTAATTTTTATGCAGTATTTAAATGTTTAAAGCAGTGACTGGAATATAGCAATCCATAGATATGCAATACAACCATCTTTTATAACAGAAGTACCAGAGGCAAATGCAGTGCATATGCATAGTGGTTCATTCTGGTTTGTGAGGCGCTGCTCTATGCTAACTTGAAGTGTCGCTCACAGATATTCATTGCCCTTCTCCTGGAGAGGATTAGACTTCTCCATCTCTTTGACATCTGTCTGCACCCAGCAACTTGCTTTGGCCAATGAAATGTGAGGGGAATTAGCATGAGTTTTCTGAGCAGAGTCTTGAAAAACCAGTATGTGGTTCACATTTTTCCCCCTTTTCTCTATGTCCATGATCATGGAAACTTGTAGAAATAAAGTTTCCATCAGCCTGGAACCCAGCATCACCATGATGTGGAAAACTCCCTTCCCAATCTACAGTGGGTATGTCGCTCCTGTGAAACGTAAGAATTTTGTGTTCAAGTCCCTGAGATTTTTGTTTTATTAGCAATTGTAGCATGTCCTTACTGGGGCAAAGGTACTCAGAGTGCACTTTTATGAATGTTGAAAGTATAATAAATTTAGTGTGTTGGTCCTAAACTAATAAAACTCTCATGCATTTTCTTTTTTTACCAGCAATCCTGGTTAAATATCAGGCTTATCAGACATGAGCTAGGCTCTTTGGATACAAAGAAATACATTTCAGTTTATGTTTTCAATCTGTAGATAATATAGGGGGAAAATAGTTATGCCTAAAATAAATAGACCACAATATATTTTGTAACAGATATTAAGTGTATATTTTCAATGGCCTGTGCTATTTTCCCAGGATTCAACAATAAGGACAATGGGTGAAAGGTGAAGAGGACAGACCATCTAACAGGCTTCCCTGGTGGGTGGTCCCCAAGCTGTTTCTGCAAACCTTAGCTGATTGAGTACTCCCAAACAAGGGTATTTATAAAGAGCAGGCCAGAAGACTGAGGAGAGGAGACTGATGAGGTTTTCCTTGATGAGAATTGTTAGCAAATTGCTCTCTTTTCCTTCCTCTCAAACTACCTCCGCTGCCACCTCAAGACCTGTGAAAGCTGCACCCAAACACTAGCTTACAGAGCCTGGCAGAAACGCCTGGAGTCTTAGGGATAGCAGCCAGATACAACCAGAAAACCTCTCTGGGAGAAGCTGGTGGAGTGCTTTTCACTGCAGAGCAAAGAGAACCACATAATAGGAGCACTCTGTAATTCCAGAGTGTGGAAAGACAAAGGGAGTGGCAAAAGTTTGCATGTGGGGGAAGTTCATTTCATGGGAGGTAGCAGAAGTACAGTCATCCTGAAGACCCTCATGCCAGAGGGGTTACCCTGCCAGGTGAGGTGCCTCTGAGTGTCCACCAGGGGGCGCTCTGCTCCTGCTAAGAAAAGTGCATGGGAGGTGACCTCTACAGTAGGCCATCCCAAAAGAATAGGCAATAGCAGATCAGAATATGCCACCTCAAAATATTTCACTTTGTTGAAAAGGCCATTTTAAGCTGAAGATATTTGAGATTCAACAGATGAAAAAAAAAATTAAAAAGCTTTCTCGGAGCTCCCATTACCTTACTAAAACAGCAGCTTTGGGAAACAGGGCTGCGATAAATTCCTCGTTAGGACAGACCTACTGCTGGAAGGGAGCACATGAGTGAAACCCACCCCAAACTCCTTCTCCAGAAGAGTTTTATGGCCCTGCAGGAAATGGAAAGACCACTGGACCCTAGATAGACAAACATTATCACGAACTTCATTTCTTCTTTTTTCTCCTGAAAACCTATTATCTTCCCCAAAAGTCATTTGTTTTCCCATAAGTGACCTTTCTCCCTCTCCCCATCACCTACTGAGTTAGGTATATAAAGCCGTGCTCTAACCACCCCTTGGACTTACTCATCCCCGCGTCTCCCTGCGTGCGTTCACTCTGCACGCATAAAACCTGTTTTCTCCACCCCCGTGAATGTCTCTCGTCAAGTTAATTTGCAGGGCCTCATCCAGTGCACACCCCAAGGATGAAGAGGCAGGACTGGTATGTCTGTCACACAAGCCCCAGCCAAGAAATACTTGGCCTTTTCTGCAAGCCCTCCTCACTCCTGGGCCTGTCCTTGAAGTGTCCAACCAGGGAGTGGGCGAGGATGAAATAACAGAAAGAGACAAGAAAACTTCCAGTGCCTCTTCCTGCCCCTCTTCAAGTCTGGAGAACGTTGGGTCAAGCCTGGGGATGGGGGCAGGAACAGGGAGTTGGGAATGTATTTTTATACTAGCCTAGACTGGCTTTTTTTTTTTCTTTTGAAGAAATGGTTCACATAATGTAAACAATTCTGAGTATATGGCTATATAACTTTTTATGTATCTCCCTGTATATGTAATCATCAGGCAGAGCTTCTGAGTAACTAACTACTCTCCTGGCCTCCTTTGCTTAGGCGGTTAACTCTTCTGGAACTTTACGTAAGTGGAACTATACAGTATGAAACCCTTTGTGTTCAACCTTCCTTCGCTCACCATCAGGTTCTATGGCTGTCATCCCGGCTGTTGTAGCGGGGCTACACTTTTCTGTTGTGTAGACTTCCATTGTGCAAATGTGTCACCTCTGTTTATCCATCACACTGTGGGTGCACGTGTTGTTTCCAGGGCCTGACTGTTATGAATAAAACTGCTCTGAACATATTCGTACAACTGTTTGTCTCAGGTACCTACCCGCCCAGGAGATTTAGTGGGGCAGAGAGGACTACATTTAACACCAGATCCCACTGAGCAGTTTTCCTAACCTCCAGGTGTGGGAAAATGATGAAAGAGAATGTGCAAGTTAGTAGATAAAACAAGTACCTACTATTTATTTATACCCTGTCAAGTCCAGAGAATTCAATAAACAAATTGCAACAATATAATAAATCTCATAGGAAATTTGAAAACAAGCAGCTATGTAGTTGAAAATGAGGAGGAAAATCTTACAACATGAGTCCTGATAAGGGTAAAGTTTAAGGTGTAAATAAGCAACAGGAAGAAAGGAGAGAAAAAGCAACTAAACTGTAAGAGAAATACGTTTCATGAAGTAGACATAAGGGATGTAGAAGAAAACTATGGGCAGTGTGATCAGCAGTGGCAGTGTAAAGGGTAGAAAAGCCTCCCCATGTGGCTGGTACACTGATGTTCAAAGCCAAGACTGAGGCCAGAAGGCTGCAGCCTCCCGTGCCCGGTCACACTTCCCCATCTATAATCATGCTTTCTAACAAGTTGGCACAACCTGCATTTCTAGCAAATCTTAAAGAAAAGCCAGTTACACTCGGCATTATCCAAGAATAGAAGATATAAAAGCTTAATTTAGGGAAAAAAATGTCTAAATAATTTTATTTGCCATTTTTTTTTAATACTTACTCTGTGCAAAGCACACTTTAAAACATTTAGAACACAAGGATAAATGTAAGAGGCCAAATCTCTACCTCTATGGATTTTCCATTATAGTGAGGAAAACAGAGTAAATAAGTTCAGAAAGAAATATATGATATAGGGTCAGGTTGTGGTAGGGACAATGAGAAAAAAATAAAACCTGGATGAAGAGAGAGTGACTGATGAGCGTGTGATGGGGGAGCATCATGGAGAGAGGGCTCACAGGTGAAAGAAAGGACAAAAAACAGATGCCAATATCTGGGGGAATAGAAAGTAGCCAATCAGAAGCCCAAAGGCTGCAAGATCTAGGAGAGTTCAATAGATAGCAAGAAATGTGGTGCAAAAGTGAGAGAGGGAAGGAAAAGTGGTACTTGGCAAATCCGAAAGATGCCCAGGACCTGGACTACCTGGGGCCTGGTAGATCCTGGTGAAAACTCTGGATTTGTTCTGCACATGATGGGGATCCATTGTAAAGTCTGAGAAGCAGCCCCTGACTGCTGTTGCTCAGCGGGTTGAGTGCTGGCCTGCAAACCCCAGGTTCGGGGGCAGCGGGGGCAGTGATTCCTGTTGAGGGCACATACCTGGGTTGCGGGCCAGGACCCCGGTTGCCTCGATGTTACTCTCACTCATCGATGTTCATCTCCCTCTCTTTCTCCCTCCCTTCCCCTCTCTCTAAAAGTAAATAATTAAAATCTTTAAAACTAAAACAAATCTGAGCAGAAAACAATGTGATCTGATGTTTTCAAAAAACTAAGTGTGGCTCCTGTTCAGAAAATAGCCTGGGATTGGGTGGTAAAGAAATAATAATGGAGGTAATGGGACAAGTCAGAAGTTACCCTAGTCGTTTAGGAGTGAGATAATGGACGTGGAGTCTGGCCTGGTAGCTACAAAAAACAAAGAACTAGAACTTGATTTAGGAAGTACTGTGAAAATGAGACTACAGGCTTGGCTAATCGACTGGATGTGGGGTGTATGAGAAATAGGGAATCCAGGCTGACTCCTAAAGTTGGGGCCTAAGCAACTGGGTGCTCAGAGATATTTCTACTAAGATTGGAAGTGAGGGGAAGCATCAGATTTGGGACTAGGAGGAATCAAGTTTTCTGACATAGAGTCTAGGTGTCTATGAGACATCCTAGTGAAGGTGCTAATTTTGCAGTTAGGAATCTAAAGCTGGAATTTGAGGCACAGTCGTGGCTAGATTGTTAATTAGAAGACAATCAGCATTTGGTTAATATTTAAAGTTATGACATTGGGTGGAATTATCTGGAGAAAGTGTGAAGCTGGAGAGCTCTCAGTGCTCAGAAAGCAACACAATCCAGAGTGGTTCAGGGTAAATGTGGGAGAGAAACCGAAGGCCAGGCAGCCACAAAGAGCAGGCGTACTTGAGTCCAGTGCATTGTCTCCTTGTTGACAGGGAACACGTGAGGCAGTGACAGGTAATAATTAAGCTCTTAGGGTGTGAAGCAGACAGAACTGAATTCTCATAGGTCACTACATTCAGGACAGTCCTATTAGAAAAATAAATAAGCTTTCTAAACCTGTTTTCCCACCGGCAAAATCTCTTCGTTCTTAGCTCATAGATTGTTATGAGGAATAAACAAAGAAGGAATGTAATTTCCCTAGCACAATGCTTGGCAATTAGTAAGTGTTCAAAAAATGAGTGTTTGGTATTTCTTTAATGTTTCCCTCATGTGCGTTCAACTTTTAATCTCGTTTCAATAAATGAGAGCAATTAAAGATCTTAATAGGAAAATGGGGTGGGGTAAGGAGATTCATATTAGCTTAAAAATATTTTAGGGATAACAGATAGTAAAACTAAATTGGGACATGGGGGTTATAAATTTTTACCACAGAGGGAAAGGTGTTCTGGAATAGTATAATTTCATATCAGACAGCGAGGCTTCAGTTAATTCTTTCATTAAAGCAGTGGTAAAAACCACTTGAAGAAAATGTTTGTGTGGCAACTTTACCTGTGAAATTGTAAAGAATTTGCACTCAGAAAATTCAGCACCATTTAGTTTTTCTTTCATCCACAGTAATTACAATCTTCTTGAGGGAGGATAAAATATAATATTTTCCAGGAATGAAAAGAGGGGAAGATAACACTTTGAGCCAGGCTGGAAATAATCATTTTTATATGCACTTTCGGAAGAGGCCCCATGCTGTGGACCAAAGTTGGAAAGAAATACAATAACGACATCATTAAATACCCACAAGCATATTTTACAACAACATACACTGGTGTGTGCCTGCCAGACATGCAACAATGACAACAGTGTGTGAGTAGATTTCAAGATCTACTTGGAATCTAGTGACTGACAAATAGCAGCCAACTCGTTCATGATAATTTCAGGAACAGAAATGAAAAGAGGAGGAATTTTTCTTTTCAGTTTAAAGTGACCTATAGATACTATAGACATGTAAAGACAGGGATGTGAAGCTGAGTGACAATGCAGATTAGAGTGAACTATAAGAAGCGATGTGCCCCAATCATCTGCCCAGCTTTTCTGCGCTCTGCTCAAGTTTCCACCTCCTGGGCATGAGCCATCAAGGACTGGCAGGGGGCTAAGGCAGTGTGAAGGCAGCAAACTGCTCTCTGGAAGCAGTGAGTCTGGAAGCAGGAGCCCTCAGACTCCCCAGTTCCCAAGTGCAGACTCCTCATGCCCAGCTGACAGTAAGGGTGCCAAGTAGTAACTTTTGCTGCTGATTGGAAGTCCAAACCCATTTTGTTCAAGATGATCGATGTTTGTCTTTGTGACGGAGGTCAGTACTTCGTCACACGTACGTACTCTCCTGGAAAGATGTGTGTATGTGCTGCCACTTCTGACTTAAGGAGAGAATAGATACACAACAGCCCTGCCTTGTGCTTAGTGGGGCTCCCCTAAGGAACCAGCCCACTCTGGAGAAGGGACTGCCCCCAGTGTGTGGAGTGATTTCAGAGACTTTGAATGCCCTGTGGTCCCCAAATTGTCAGGGGCTGCCTGGTTGGCCAAAATAGACCTTAATATCCTTTGTGTGAATTGTAGACTTGGTTGGCTAACTAAAAGCAGAACCACAGTGGAACGTGACTGAAGACAGTTACAGCTTCTCCAGGGCCTCAGTGCATGTATGTGAAGTGTCACTGGGCAAACAGAAGGAGAATGCCCTGGAGAGCCTGAGGCAGCATGGTGCTGTAATAATATTCTGTCCAAGCCAGCCGAGCCTCAGATTTCTCAGGTGTAAAATTCTCTTCTTCCTCATCGTAGTTTATCTTTGGTGACGGGGCACAGCAGTGATGGCAAACAAGTTATGTTTTAATAACCTCGTTTTCTTCCCGGAGGAGAAAGAAAGAAATTGGAAGGGAGCACATGCCAGGTCCACTTTAGTCCAGATTTTTGTTGTTAAGCTTTTAATAGTTATGGTATGTTCTCTGAATATAATTCTCTCAGGTAATAATTGATCCATGTTATCAAAAAAAGCTACAAATATAGCTTATTGGCATATATAATTATATATAATGGCATATATAATTATAACATAATATATACTACATAGCATATATTATATACGATCACACATTTTAAATGTATTATAGGCATATACATATATGCAGGTAAAGGGAATAAAAGAAAATATGTACATTAAAATTATAGGCCAGCGGGAGGTGAGATTGTGCTGGTTTAATTCTTTATTCTAATACCTTGAAATACAGTGAATAAATTGTAAAATAACTTCTCTTGTTTAGAAATAGCACAGAGGGGAGTGAAACTTGGAGAAGTGGCTATGATTTGATCAATGTTTAGACTTTAAAATCCACTCTGAGGAGGAAGTGCTCACATTAAAAGATGAACCACGCTTGGCTTTTACAGAACATGGGCTTTAGCGTCCTCCTTGTCCTGAAGCGAGGGTCGTGCTCACAGGAAAGCAATGGTCAGCTTTGGAAGCAGTAGTTCAGATAACATCTCAAAGCAAGCATTTCTAAGTCTTTTTCCAGTGCTACTTTGTCAAAATAGAATGAAAACTATCCTTCAAATAGAAACACTTTTATAAGAAATACAATCAGCCCTGGCTCATGTGGCTTGGTTGGAGTGTCATCCCATAACCAAAAGGTTGAGGGTTCGATTCCTAGTCAGGGCTTACATGTAGATTTCAGGTTCGATTCCCAGTCTGGATGCCTGCGATTCCTGGTCCAGGTGTGTATGGAAGGCATCCGTGTTTCTCTCTCTCCCTCCCTCTCTCCCTAAAAAGCAATGAAAAATAAATATCCTCAGGTGAGGATAAAACAACAACAACAACAGCCCAATCTTCCTTAAGTTAAAAGGTAAGGTTAGCCACTCTGGCAATTGGAGTGTGAAGAGTTAGTGAAAGGGTTACTACTTGTCTGCAGTTTATGCAAAGCCTGCACCCTTCATTGTGATCTGGCTGTTACTGAATCAGTAGGATAATTGGCCACGAGAGGGCATCCTCACCCAGTGAGACAAGATTTCCAGTGAGCTCCATAAATCGCTCTAGAAAGGTCAAGCACAAGCTTGACCTAACGTGCTCTGTTTTCTGCGGTTTGAGTATTACATTTGGAGCATATTAGATTTGACTCTGAGGATGTTAAATTCACACATGTAAAAAAAAAAGTTACAAATTTTACTTCAGCAGCTTGGAGCAATCACAAACCCAAGTCTGGAAATTCCCAGCTCAGAAGCTAGCTGCCTCATACCTGAATATTTCTCTGAAAAAAGCTTTGTGCCAGCAGTCACAAATCTGTCCTAGCAGGATACAAGTGACGAAGGTGCTACAAAATATAAGAAACATTCCAACAAATACGGCGAAGATAAAAAGGTCAGTTATGGGAGAGACATTGGCTCAGATGCAGCAAAGCTAACGCTAATTTGCCTAAGCAACTTAATTGGCAATTGTGTGCTAATGTTGGCCAAATATATCAGAGAAATCATATTGAGAAACTTAATTTACAAGCCTTTCTGGTAAGAATGGGAATGTGGAAGTGAGTGACTGTTGAGCACAATTTGGAGTTATAGTTATAAGAACCTACATCTAGAATTAGCCATAAATATTCTCTTAGAAAAAAAAAAAAAACACCTATTTCTCAGTTATAATTCCTTTTAGTTTTTTTTCCCTGCTTTTTTTTACATGCAAAATGCTCAGCAGTATAATTCTGAGAAAAATCAATTAACCCCTCGGAACCTCAGTGTCCTCAAATATATTGAATCTATTCTCCCAAGACCTCTTTTAAGAGAATACCTAGGTCTTTGGCATGGTGTATTTTGACAGTTCTGTTTTCCCTTCCTGCATACTTCCCACTTCAAAGGCAGAATTTATGTCATCTTTTCCCTTATATGTCCCTGATCTACCTGCCTTCCAGTAAATTCTACATTCTTCCTGCCCCTCTCTGATTTATTTTAATTATTATTTTCAACTTAATCTATTTCTTCATATTATTTTCCCTCCACTAGGTCTTTCTAATTAACCCTGTGCATTTTCTGTACCATTGTGGGGAAAATAAAACAATTTTGTCCTTCACAAAGGATGGCTATACCTGCCTGGCATTAAAATGAAGACGTGAGACATGCTAAAATAATAGGCAATAACTCATCTGGCTGTACACACAGACCTGTTACTGCAAGGCTCTCAGTGCCTCTCCACTGCTGCTTATCTTGTTTCTGTCTCTGAAAGTTTCTGAAGGAATCTCATAAACAAGGTATCAGCCGGGACCAAAGGCTGCTGCGCTCCTGTGTGGACCCTGAAGGGCTGGTTCCGCCGTTCCCCAGCCCACGGGAGGGCTGCCTCCCACTTGCCATTGTAGGTGCCACCAATATACCATGACACTCTGCTCCCAGGACAGGCTGCATCTCATCATGAGGCATTCCTGGTCTTTCCTTCAGTGTTCCAAAGCAACCTTGTTTTACCTATAACATTCATGTGTGGAAGCCGCAGTAAGTTTTACACACTAGCGGGAAGAAGTGTGGAATAGACTCCGCCCCTGCTCTCCCCACCCCCATCCACTCCAACCCTCTTCACCAGCTATGTGTGTGCATGGCCTCTAGTTTCTGTGCTTTGTTCCAAGCGTCTTGCACCTGTGGCCTTCTTCGAAGGGCTGGCAACAGTCGGTTCAACCCCACAAGGAGAGAGCTTACGTCTCTCTGAGGCAGCCTGTAACCAAACAAACTACTTACTGTAAGAGTCTGACAGCCTGGTTCCTTTGTCTTGAAGTGGGGCAAATCCTGATCGGTTGGGTTGGTCAAAAACTTCGTGTGTTTTTTTTCTGTAAAATAGAAGACACATTTTTCATTTTCACCAATAACTTTATTGATTTGGATATTTTGAGTATGTCAGCTATCTCCTGTGTGGTATAACATTGATTGTTCTCAATTAATGTCTCAATTTGATTGCTATCAACTTCAACTGGTCTACCTGACTGTGGAGCATTGTCCAGCAAGAAATCTCCAGCATGAAACTTAGCAAACCACTTTTGACATGTTCGATCAGTCACAGTACCTTCTCTGTACACTGCACAAATCTCTTTGTATTTCAGCGGCATTTTTATTTTTCTTGAAATAGCAAAGTATAATAAGCCACAAATGTATATTTTCTTCTATGTTCACTATTAAAATGGCTATACAAAAATTCACCAATTTGATCAATTTTTAATGTATGCGGATATGACAGCTGTCAAAATACAATCTAACAAAACTTTTTGAATGAAGACAGCTAAGTGCTACTAAGCCATCTTACAGAAAAAAACAAATGAACTTTTTGGCCAGCTCAATAATTTATAGTCTAAAGCTCCCCAAGAATCATGCCAAGGCTGAGGAGTTGTCCAAAATTGCTCTACATTCTTCTCCTTTACATGACTCACCTGGCCCTTACGAAATCCCTTGCTCACGAAGCTGTATCTCAGGATCTGCTCCTGGGAAGTCTACATAATTACTTGGTACAAGAGTGCAGGGGTGGCTCATGAAGCCAGACTTTACAGATGTGGGTCCAGAGTTATGTCACCAGCTGAACGGCAAGAAAGACCCTACAACAGGTGGCTGTGGAGCCTTGAGAATCCCTGGCATGCTAGAGTATTGCAATCCCTAAGCTTTCACCTGTGGTCAATTAAAACAATTAAATGGGTTGAAATGTGTCCCCCAAAGATAGGTTGAAGTCCTAACCTCAGGCCTGCAAATGTGACCTTATTTGGAAATAGAATCTTTATGAAGATTGAGTTAAGATGCAGTCATTAGGGTGGGCCCTAATGCGATATAACTGATGTCCTTATGGAAAGGAGAAATTTGGACACAGACACACACACAGGGGAAAATGGAGGGAGGACAAAGAACACCTGAAGCTCCTAGAAGCTGTGAGAGGCAGAGAAGAGATTCTACCTCACAGCCCTCGGAAGCGGCCCTGCTGAGCCCTTGACTTTGGACTTCTAGCCTCCAGAACTGCGAGACAATAAATTTCTGGTGTTCTAAACCACCCAGTTGGTGGTACTTCATGATGGCAGCCTCAGGAAACCGACAGAGGTGGGCATCTAGACTGTGCAGTCCACTTTGGCTTTTGAGAGGTACAAAGTGAATGAATGGTAATTACAAAGACTGGATGGCTTCCAAAATAGGCTTAAAACAGAAAATGAAAGACTCAAGTTGGTCAACTTCAGGAACGGTGAGAAAGTCAGAAAACCTCTTCACAGCCTTTAAACAGATGACCTACTGCCAGAGATGGACCATGCTGAAGTCCAGGCCCTGGACCAACTGTGTGAGTTGTCGGCCTAAAGAGAAGCTGAGTTTGCAGTCTAAGCAAGTGTCCTAGGCAGCAGTCATGGCTTTGAAAAGGAAGAATGAGGACTTGAGACTTGGAATTAGAACACATCAATAGAAACCCTTGAGAAACTTGAACCACGGGATCCCTGAATCCTCTGGGCCTGCTGAAGGGCCCAACTCCTCTTGCTAGAGGGCAGTAGCTCCCTTGCTCAAAGATTGTAACCAAGTGTACAGTCTTCAAGCCTAGAAAGAGATTTGTTTTATGGCCCATACCCATTATTAGACCTTAAGTTGAATGTGTTTACTGGACCTCACAGTTCTACCTGGGAGAAAAGGAAATGAGTGACTCAAATTCTCACTCCATAATATTTGTGACCATAGTTGAGCTACTTAATGAATTTGAGCCTCAGTTTTCTTACCTGACAAAAAGTGATTAGTTACACTTACCATAATGTATGCAAAGTAAAATTGCTTTACAAAGAGGATGCTTGACCATTATAATCTATTAGATCTTTCTACCTCCAAATGTTCCTGATTGTAATAATAGATAAGTCTGCCACCTAATAAAGGGCCCTGCCAAAGGTAGCCAGGCAAGAGATATGGAGGGAAGCATTTCCTTTCTTCTCTTTCCTTCCATCCATTGAGAGGCAGATAAAGTCAACAGCTGCTGAAACAAACAAGCGCACTTAGTGTGTTGAATAATATCGAACTATTGCTCAAATGAAAAGAGCAGCTGGCTTTTTACCAAGGCATCGTTGTCATACACACCCTCACACTCGGGATCATTAGAAATTTACATGGGGTGAATAGCACTGAAAACTATATTTACTTCTCCATAAATCATCAGAAAAATGCTAGCACACTCTCAGTGAGATGTGAGGAAAAAAGAAACACACACAAGCAGATGTGTATTTGTCATGTGAATGTGAGGGAATCTGTTGGAAATAAATCTAAGCTTTCCTGAGACAAAGAAGTGGCAGGCATTCAAAGTAAGACAGATGCTTAGAGGAAAATGCAGAAGTGTAGCAGAGACAAATGGATTTCATTTAAAGGCAAAAATTAGTTCCAATGTTTTAGATACAACTGATTACTCATAGACCTGTTAAGAAGTACTACCTCAGGTTGTTAGCAT